>MNCI01008302.1:223924-301176 GCA_015680685.1 Gnetum montanum | reverse complement strand
TTATATTAAGAAATCGATGGATGGGAACCCAGGAAATTGGATTGATTATTTACAATCGACATTATGGTTAGATCGAATCAGATTCAAGAAAGCTATTGGGACATCACCATATAACTTAGTCTATGGTTTGCCAGCAAGAATTACAAACAAGATTATAAGCTCAGCTTCTGAATTTGTATAAAGATATAGTGAAAAGACCGATAAAGATAGAAGTTTCATGACTTTACTTATTAAAAGGGAAGCTAAAGTAGATAAAGCAAGGGATAATTTGTTACGGAATACCTCTCAAGTCAAAAGATGGTTTGATAGAAAAGCTCTGAAAAGGAATTTCAAGATGGGGGACCTCGTCCTATTATGGAATATGAAGAAATCAAATAAGTTTACTCTGACATGGATTGGTCCCTTTCAAATTACAAAGAAATTGTCAGAGGCTACTTATAGATTATCAACCTTGGATGGCATGGAATTGCAATTTCCATATAATGTTTTGCATATAAAACATTATTTGGGACAATTGCACACAACTTGAAGATGTCACTACACCACAAAATAATATATGTACATAGTATTATGTAAATATTACTAGGAGTATAGTTTCCATTATTATATTCAATTATGCTTTATTTATAACATTATCTTTCCTTCAAATGGGACAAGTGGAAGCATACAAATGAAACAAGTGGAATTCTACAAGTTTGACAAGTGGGGAGGGTGACTCATCCACCACTTAGTGAGTATTGTGACAAATGGTTTGAATGCCTAAAAAGAAGGAAGCTTGGTTGAAGACACTTGGATGGAAGTTAAAATTTTTAGAACCTATAAAAGGAAGGTTAGATTGCTTAAGATTTCATCATCCTTTCAATTCAAGTTTGGTGGTAAAGGTTATAAAGAGCTAATGGAGTTTGAAAGAGCAATGAGAAAGAATTTTATTCCATATGTGATGGGATGTTGCCTTGAGCATGTATTGAAGGCTTATCTAAAGGCTAGATCTTGTGGAGCTCCAAAGGAATGCCCTTTTATGGCTTGGCTATCTGATGAATTTTCTTTTCTCACTAGAGGTTTGGATATAGAGTCCAATGTTTGGGGGTGATATCAAGATTGCTCCAAAGAAGAAAAAAAAGAAGAAGATTTGCCAACTTATGAAGAGTCATCATGGGAATGGGGAGAAGCCTTTGCCTCTCAAGAGGAAAATGAAGGATTCAATGAAGAAGGACAAAAGAGCTCTTCCTAAAAAGAAAATGAGGAAAATGTTGAAGAGAAAGCTCCAGTAGATCAAGGTGAGAGCTCTACCAAACAAGAGAATAACAAGACTGCCTTTATCACATCAGAAATCTCCTATGAAACAGTGAGAGAGATGAGGATTTCCACTAGGGTAACCCTCACAATTCAGTTTTGATCCCAAGAATAGTCCATGAAGGACTTGATGATGTACAGTTTTTTATTTTTCTTAGGAATGAGGTTTTTTTCCCATCACACCTTATGTTAAATGGGAATTTTCCTCAAAAAATATTTCTTTTTAATGTAGAAATTCAATGATAATTTTAGTATGTTTCAGTTTCAAACTGAGGCATAAATTTCTTCAAGCTTTTAAGGGGGCAGAAATGTTGACACATTTAGCCATTTCATGGAGCAGCAAAGATGATAAAATATGAATAAGTCATAAAGGATAATCAAGAGAAATATACATGTTGGTTGTGCTTTATTGATATTTTAATACTTTGATGTTCAAGAAGAATTGTTAAAGGAAGATAGATTTTTTCAAATGATAAGGAAAATTCATCATGCTCCTTTGGAAAATGAAGGATGAAAAATAAGTGGAAAGCTAAAAGAGTCGATCCCCATTTACGGATGTATCAAGGAAAATATCAAAGTTAATATACTAAGGTTTGAATAATGTTTTTTATGGCAAGTAAAAAATGCAAACACAGTTCTAGCCCTTGTACGCAACGGAAGAAAGATGGAGGAAAGAAAAATAGTCCAAAAGAATGCTAGTTTTTTGTTACAAAAATTGCAGGAATCACATTAATCCTAACGCAGAAGAATGCAAGGGTTTTTGCTCTGAAATTTTTTTCTATTTCGTGTAAAATTAACTGTTCTTTTTACCCAAATCAGCGGCATCTCTGCTGGCCGCGTTGTACCGAAATTTCTTTTGCAAGGATGCGAATTCAAAGAAGAGGGACTCACATCCGAATTCAAGCTTTATACAGTTGATTCGCCTGCCTCCAATGACACCAATGTGTGCTGCGCCGCATAACTCAGAAAAGCAGACATCAGCATTAAAATAGCAAACCATAAGCAGCGTTGGCTGCCCGTGCCAGGGCAAACGGAGTCACCAAGACCTCCACGCGGATGCCATGCTGCCGAACCCTCGCCGTTAAATTTTAAAAAACAAACAAAAAGGTGCTCTACCGTAACAGCAGATCTACGATGCGATTGCTCTAAACCCTGAAATCAATGGTAGGAATTTTGAAGAACGATTTACAAAAACGTGATAATGCAGGAAGCCCTAGCGAATTTGGGGCAACATAAAACAGTTTAGGCAACCGAAACCCTATGATCCAGGGCTATCCGTCCAGTGAATTACGTCCGTTTCCAGATCTTTCTCCCAGTAACCAAACGTAACAACGGTGCCGAGTGCAGCTGCTGAGCCTTCTCCCATGGTGGTGGTTGCTAACGATCCTGGATAAGAGCGGGATATTTTTGAAATGTTTGATAACTGTTCCAGGTCTAGCGCCCTTGCATTCAGGCTTAAAGTTTCAAAATTGATTTTTTTGGTCATTTTTACATATCCACAAAATATTTAGGAACAAGGCACCCACAACATTTATTCCAAGGTAAATGTTGTATTATCATCTTGTTATTAAAACATTAAGAGCTCCATAAGCATCCTCCAAATCCTAGAACAAAGCAAAGATTATTGATATACTTGTGAACAATTATGTGAGGTTGTTGGAATTATTTTTCATAAACAATATTTATCTATTCCCTAACTTCCTAAGTTAAATACTTCCTAACTTGTTGGGCAAGTCACTTGGGAGAGAAGTTAGGTGAGATAATTTGCCTATGTAACTACCTTTGACACCTATAAAAGGGCTTCAAGGTAGAGATAAAAAGGGGGAGGGATAACATATCATCAACAATTGGGATCTCATACATCACACTTTGAAGACTACTAGTTAGCACTTGAGCTCTCACTTGGAGACAATTTGAGTCTTGGGGAGAAGAGCATTTTGTAAAGAAGAAGTTGTGACGATTGCTTGCAAGATGGCTTGCTAGAATAAAGATTTCAGCCTCTTTGTCATGGTCCTATGAGTTATGTATTTTATTTTTTGTTTTGTTTAAATTTTTTAGCTAGTGGTTTAGATAGTATCATCCTTGGCAAGTAATTTTGGGATTTTTAGATTGTTGTTACTGTTCTTGTTGCTCGATAGAAATTTCTATTAAAATTTTGCCATAGAAGCGCTTGTGTTTAAAAGCCTTGAGAGCATTTTAGTAGTAAATTTCGTTATTGTGCAACGTGTGGGAACTGCTATTGGGATTGTTGTAAGAGAGCCTCTGTTTGTAGTCACGCCGTTGAACAATTCAGTAGTCGAGAGGGTTCAGAAAATCTTTGGTATTTTGATGGGACCAGAATAGCTTCTTTTTATCTTTAAAGTGAATTCCCGTGGTATTTCAATCAGAAATTGTCAAGTCTTTTAAAGGTTCTGTTTGAATGCAATCGTTGACATCTATTATCTAGTCAAAATGGAGTCTCGTACGTGGTAGTTTACGCAGCAATTTTTGGTAGCATAGTAGGATTGTCTTGAAGATATTGCTTGTTTGAGCCTTGGAAGTTTGAACAATTCGTAGATATTGAATTTGGGATAGCTTTATTGCGAAGTGTTTACTCGTGTCATTTTACCTTGTTTAAATATTTGAGGTCTACACAAATCTGCTTTCTTTTCTTTTCTGCTTATTTCCATTGAATCTTGCTCTATTTCTAGTTTTCTTGGGAAACTATCTCTTTCTCTGGGGAAAATTAGGAGTAGATTGCAGAGTTGTGCTCAAATTTTTTTGCAAAATTTTATTTGTTACAAGTAGGTATTATAAGGACCACATAGACTAGGCAGTTGAACAAAATAGGAAATTTTTAACAACTCACAGTACTTGGCAAAGTTGGCTGAATCTCTTTAAAGTAAGTCATTTGTAGTTCACATACAACGCAATCGTTACATTTCTCACAACCGTACACCGCAACAGCACACACACATACTCACATTAACTACTGAGTTTATTTGGAGGTATCTGGGCCTTGGTGTTGCCAGAGACTAGCAGGCACCTAAATCCTGTTCGAGGACACTCGTTGGCGATCGCGTCCCAAACGGTCGCCAATAAAAACCACAAGTTAGGATCATATGGACAGCGAGATGAGATAGACTATATAAAGGATTGTAGGAATTGGAATGTGAGGTATCTTATCAAGGAAATAATGAATCCTTGCATGTTATTAATGGTCAAGTAATCATTTTCCCTTCTTTCCAAGATTCAAACCAAGTCCAAACCACATTTCAATGACATCACATTATTTCATCACTTTGTTTAACAACCATAAGACCACCATAGTTGCAAGGAGTAACATCACTTGGTGTTTTGTTCAAGGAAGGAGTTTATTAATGGCACATTGTTATTTCATTTTGTTTTTTTTACCATATTCTAAGAAGCCATTGGCCTTTAGGCATGGGTACTAGTCTTTCTAGTGGGACCCATAGAAATTTATTCAATGCCCTTTATGTTATTCTTCCTCCCATTTTTTATTAGATCTACAAGGATATAATTACAATCATAGTAACATGATATAACATACAGAAGTAGTCAAAGAAATTCCACAAATCCCCTTGATTGCACACCCTTCACATTCCCTCTTGGTTCTTCACGTTTTTTGTCTAGGCACCATGATTACGAGTTCATTCTTAGTTTTGATGATGAAAAAGAATATAATTATGACTAGAGGAAAAACCTCTTATTAATGGAATGGGTGGATGGATGATGTGGCCCCATTGTCTAAATAATTTTTTGCTCATGACATGACAAGAAAACCTCACCTTAATGGGTTACATGATCATGTTATTCATAAGTGAGATTACTAATAAAGAAAATGAAAAGAAAAGATAGAAAAAGTTGAAAAGGATAGGAAAAATTAGATCAAGAAAGAAGAAAATTATAAAAAAGTGTAAAACAAAAATATGAAAAACACCTATTAACTCTAAATGTTAGAATGGGGGATTTTCCCCATGACTAAGATTTTGGACATGGAAAGAATTAATAAGTAGATAGGTGGGATCCCTGTGAAACACCACCAAATTTTGGTTACAGTGTCTTGACTACAAATTTGTCTAAGTGTCAACACAAGAAAAATTTTTCTAAGTGTTGGGACTACGCTCTCCACTACCCCAGAGCATAGTCAACCTAGTGGAAAGCATAGTTACCTGAAAAAAACTAATTTTTTAGCAATTTTGCCTAAGTGTCATCACGAGACAAGAAGCTTCAATTTTTTTTGAAGTGTTGGGACTACATTTTTCACTATCCCAGAGCATGTTAGCTCAGTAGAGGGCATAGTTAACACCAAAGACCAAGTTTGCAAATTTTTTTAAGTGTCAAGCTAGTAGCTACAAATTTTTCTAAGAGCTAAGACTATGCTCTCCACTACCCTAGAGCGTAGTCAAGTGTAGTCAACATGAAAGACCCAATTTTGTAGAAATTTTCTAACTATCAAGACAATGCTCTCCACTAGACCAAAGTGTAGTCAAGCATAGTCAACCATGAGCCAATTTCTACAAGTTTTTCTAAGTGTTGAGACTATGCTCAACCCTAGTTGGGAGTGTAGTCAGTGTCCTGTGAAGAGCATAGTCAGCACATGATCACATTTTGGAAAATTTTTAAGTGTTCTGACTATGCTCTCCCCCAGTCTAGAGCATAGTCAAGCGTAGTCAACTAGAAAAATCTCCAAAGACCTTCAAAATGTAGCACCAACATTTAGCTCAGCTTGAACACCTCCAGCAAGTGTCATTAGCAAAAATGCATCTTTGTTGTACCCCTTTTTGGCCCCAAATTGTAACTATGCTCGATCCCACTTGAGATAGTGGACAACGTAGTCTCGGAGCATAGTTTTCAAAGTTGTATTTTTTTAGGTACATTGCAATCCTTTCAACACATGAACATGTAGTTGAAAGCATAGTCAAAATCTTGCAATCTTGCAGAGTCTATTAGAGTAGAGTAGAGCACAACACTGCTAGCCTTAGTGGAGGGCCTAGTTGGATGCACTGTAGTCCCAACCATCCCATTGCCACATGGTAGTTGATCTACATTTTACACTAACCCTAGGCATATAAATACCCTAGATCTCAATGTTTTAGGGGTTTCCAAAAATTAAAGTAGGTTGGAAAAATTTCAAGGTTGGCATATTTGGCATTTGGCATTTTGAAGTGCATTTGGTATTTTAGCAAGGCAAGATGTTCACACACCACTGTAGCTCATAGCAAACCACTGTAGTCCATTACACACCATGGTGGCCAACCCAGTAGGCATAGACACCACAGGAGAATGTCAATCTTCATGGCTAGACATCCATGAGACTATGACTACATTGTCCACTATGCCTATTGTACACCATGTACCTTCTCATCCCTTCTAAGGTTAACTTTTCTCAACCCCATTTGGGGTGGTGTTCTATTCCTTCTTGCTCTCTTTTTGTGAATTTTCAGCATTTTCCTTGCATTTTGGAATTTTTATTTGTTTTTTTTACTATTTTTATGCATAACTGCATGTTGACACCCTCTTTTTGCACTGAAAACCTTGACTACACTCACCCCCATTAACACCACAAATACCACATGACACTTAGCATTGTTTTGCATTGCATTTGGTAAGTTCCTATTCGATTGAAAAGATCATTCTAGGCACACTGTCTCTACCTCCAGTAGGCCCTCACGTGGATTCAAGATTAGGATAGTGTGCTTGTGAATTCCTCAATGTTCCAACCACTAATGTTTTTGGTCATGATAATTTTCTGGTGCTAGAAGGAGGGCTGATCCATTTTCCTCTTTCAAACTCTGCTAGTCATTGTCTCATGTGCTCTCTACATCACCATTTCTAGCTTCAAGCTAGCATAGATCCAACATCCTTGTGGACCTACCACGTTTGGTGGTAGTTGGATCTTAGGCTAGTGTAGCACGTTGTCTACCAACTACTTGGTGTAGAATGGACCCCATCATTGGTTCCCCTAGAATACCACATAGCAACCCCAAAGCACATGAATTCTGAACAACCTTTAACATCTATTCCAAGCACATTTGTTGTTTTATCCACCCAACAAGAAAATCAAATTAACCACCTTGCCAATCTTGCCATGGTAGAGCCAAGGCAATCCCTTAGGTTGCGTGGCCAAGATCCTAAGTATATTGTGGTAAATGATGAATAGTACAACTTCATCTATGCAAATATCTAACTAGTCCTGTTCGTAGACTACTTCGATATGGAAGTCAAGTGAGGTCGTGAGCTCATCCACTAAAATGGACAGGAGTATGTCCCCTCCTCTATTGACTTCATCTAGCTTACTGAACCCTACTAATGGATCCTAGCCCAACTCATTTGAAAAAATGAGTGTGAAGTAGGAATGGATTGCAAGGAACCCCTACGTGGGAAGGAGGATGATTTTGAACCTCATTCCAAGCATTAGACATCATTCCACACCTCCTTCTAGTGGATAGCCCCTAATCTAGCCCTCCTGTAGTCTTGTTCACTTATCTTCCTTGAGATGGTTATAGACTTGACATCACCTCCTAAGTTAATTCCTATCATAGCAATGCATTAAATGTAGCCTACACATCAAGATGCACTTCCTCTCATTAACTTGCCCTTTGTGGTAGTGCCATAGCCTACCTACTCATCCCTACCAGTAGTAATTATGCCTACTTAGCCTTACATCCATACCACACATATTACCTAGCCCCAAACAACGTATGCACCTTACATTCTACCTATTTCGTTGGCACCTTTGGAAGAATTTCAATGCATGCATACATGGCCTACTTTGGTCACTTTTCCCATAGCATAACAAGCACCTTTAGTGGTCCTGCAACCTCCAACTAGGTTGTGGACCATGCAACCAACATAGTGGGTAGCACAACTAATGCAACTCATTGCTATAACCGAAGGCTTAGATCAAGCACTCAAACTAATCCAAACCTTAACAAAGGAGATCAAGTGACTCAAGGCTGCCTCCTATGAAATAGTTCACATGGTGGACTTCTACCAGGACAAATCCATAAGTCCTGCTATTCCACCATTGACACTCCCAACTAGGATCCCACTACCTGACTTCACCAAGTATAATGATGAAAGGGACACTAACGTCCACCTGGTGACATTTAGGTCTAAGTACCTATTGTTGCAGGCATGGCCACATGCCATCATATAAGTTTTTGTTATGTCACTTACCAAAAGGCACTCAATTGGTACTATGCATTACCCCATAGCACAATCTCGTCTTTCGAGCATCTATCGAGTTAGTTTGTCATGTGCTTCAAGTACCACTTGAAGCTTGAAGCCACCCTTGACTAGCCCATGCAAACTAAGCAGGGCCATCTAGAGCCTATGTAGAAATTTATCCAATTTTGGAGCATCTCTCTAAAGAAAATCTATGAGCCAATAGTTGAGATGCATCTCTTGGCCATCTTCAAGGGTGTAGTTAATAACTTTATCAAGTCAAAACTATACAAATTGGCCCCGCAATCCTTGAGCCAGGCCTTTGCCCAAACTAAGAGCATACAAGACGTGGCAAAAGCTAGCAAGGACTTAGCCTATGTGGCCTACAGGAACTTACACACAAAAAGGGACAAGGATAAGGGGAAGAAAACTACAACCATGGCAACTATGGCCAACAAGGCCAAAATTCCTAATCCAAAGCCAATGGCCAGGCCACCCAAGGCCATGCTCAACAGCAAAACTGCTAGCCCTAGCACAATAACCAACCAGCCTACATCATCAGTGGCCATGCCACAAGCTTCTCTGAGGTCCAAATTTGAGTTAAAGGATCACTCAAAGTATACCCCACTACCCCTTAAACCTTTGAAATTGCTAGGCCAATTGCTGAAGGTTGGACATATCCAATACAAGAAGATGTCTAAGGACACTGGCAAAAGACATGATAGATAGATATTGTGAACTCCTAAGGAGCCCTGCCTCCATAGACCCAAATGAGCCCCCAGTGCCGAAACATTTTAGGATGGATAAATTTTATCACTACCACTAGTTTCCTGGCCACTACATTGATTTTTCCATGGCCTTTCAAGATGACCTACAATGAATGATTGATAGAGGCAAGTTGGTGCTAGACACTACCAACCCAGTGAGGCCTCAAAACCAATCTATGAGGGTATACAAGGACCCTATGAATGTAGATGATGTAGGGTACACCATCAATGCCATCAGTGTTAATGACAATGTAGAGCTAGTGCAGTGACCATTTGTGGTCCATGTGCCCTCTGGGAACATAGGGGGCCCCTCAACCTTTAGGAGTTTGGTCAAGGTTCCACAACATATCATGGCAGCAACAATTCATCCACCCTTTGTCATTAGGATACCACAACATGCTGACCCCTCACCTACCCAAAGTCTTGTACTGGGTAATGTATCAGACCCTTCCTGCCCAAGAGCTAATCCTACTAGCAATACCAACAAAACATCTATGTGGTAATCTAGGAATCCTAATGAGCATTTAGTTGATAGGATTATTAGACAACATTAGGAGTAGAAGAAGCTAGGTCCATCAAAGTTGGTCCTCCTCTTTGTAGTCCCCGTGGAAAAAGTAACTAAAAAGGCCACAACTAGTAAACCACAACTAGGCATTGAGGCCCCCAAATAGGCCAAACAAATAAAGCCCAAGTCTCCTCTATAAGAGATCTATCTCTTAGGCCACATGGAGGATGTCAAGGCCAGCAAAATGGTAGACAATGGAAAGGACTTCCTAGATGCATTAGCCTAGGTCAAGTAGGTAGTAAAGTAGAAAAACACAATGCTGAGCCTATATGACTTGATTATGATCTATTTTCCCACTATGACATGCTAGTCTAGATGTTGACCTTCATTCCTTTCATGGAGGACATCCTAACAGATGAGCATTCCATCCATGCTATGATGTTACCTCCCATGTCGCACGAATGAAACTCAACACCCCTAGCATTTTGTGACGAGGTGATTAAGGTCAACCCTGAAAAGGGTCAGGTCATTACAGTGTCCATGTTCATCACAATACATGTCAAGCAATGTAAAATTTGATGGATGCACATTGACAATGAAGTAGCAACAAATGTCATCCCATACACTATCATTGACAAACTAGACCTCGTTGAGTAGATCAAATCGACAAAAACCATGTGCCTAAAATCCTTTAATGGGTCACATGTCATCATTAAGGGAACAATCACAATACTATTCATGGTAAGGGAAGAATTCCCCACTATTGTTGAATTCATAGTTGTATAGGAAATGCCAAGCTTTAACCGAATATTGGGTAGGCCTTGGTTGGCCCAATTACGGGCCCTATCCTCTCCCATCCACAAATAAATCTACCTTTTATATGAAGGTGGTGAGGTTATTATCCATTGAAACAATGAAACCCCTCTAGTCATTAATAACATAGACATGGAACAAGGGTCAAAGGTGAAGTTTCCTGATGACATATCCACAGTAAAGGAGGAGGATGAAATGCATGAGGCAAACCCACCCGAAAGGATAGAAGAAGTTAGTGACCTCTCGAAGGACACTCTATCAGTTGAGTAGCCCTTCAACATTGCAAGTGAAGGTCAAGGGGACTATCACATAGTACAGTCTAGGCCCTACACACCCCCTAATTTGCACTAGATTACCAAGAAATTGTGTGACTAAGGTACCTCCTTAGTCCAAAATGTGCTAGGTGCCTACTTGCCCTTCACTTCTACACATCATGCATTTCACCTTTTTTTTGCTTACACTACATTTATTTACACATTCACATTTAGCTTGATTATTTAAATTGTACATTATTCCACTCTATTTAAACATCTATTTTCTTTTTTTATGCATTTCACTTAGTTTATGCATTCGCTTGTTTAGTTTACCCTTTAGCAATTATTACCTTACACACAAAAACATCAAAATGCATAAAAATCAGTAAAGCAAAAATCACAAAAAAGAGAAATAGCACTACATGGCCTACCATGGCCTTAAACTGGTAGCACATTCCCTACCATGTCCTTAAACTAGCAATGCATGGGTTGCAATGGCCCTAAACTAGCACCGAATGGCCCAAAATGGTCTACAACTATCACTTTTAATTCTCTTACTATGGCTTGAAATGACCTTAAACTACCACCATTAATCCTTTTTCTATGGCCCAAGATGACCCTAAACTAGCAGTATACATGACTTGAAATTGCCTAAAACTATCATCGTGGCCCAAAATGGCCTTAAACTAGCACTAGCCCTCCCACTATGGCCTAAAACTAGCATGGGGCTTGTAATGACCTAGTTACACCATCATCACATAGACTTAACTTATCATATTTAGCATATGAACTCATCGCATGATAACCATAGCAAGTGCATAGCAAATAAACATAAAATACAAAACATTTGCACATTACACATGTAGCAATTGCATACATTAGATATCATATGAATAGTAGTACACAACATGAGTAGAAAAACACAAAAATAGCAAAAATTCTCAATAGTAGGGGTACATCTGAACTTGCTCAACTAGTGGTGATAGGTGGGAGTGGAGGTTATTCTTCCTGCACTGCACCACTGGGGCCCATGGCATCTCATGGTACCTACTACCAAAACCACAAAGAAATGAACAATTAGTAAGTAAACCTATAATACACAAGCTTACCCAAAACATGAAAGAGCACAAAAACCTAACTAACTTGAGAGGGTCCAACATCGATATCTTCTAGAGGCAACTTTTCAAGGCCAACTTCCAAGCATTGTAGGATCTTAGTCTTAGAAAGCTACATCTAGTCCTCCTAGCCAAACTCAATCCTTGTGAGGGTCTTGCCTTTGTCCATGAAGGTTCATGCAGGTGGCTCCATCAAGAAGGTAGTAGAAGAAGCCTCTCCTAAAGGGGTGACGATTTGCCTCTCAGGTAAGCCACTCACCACTATGTGCTAGGTAAACAAGTCATATGCTTGCCTCCCACCAATCACCTTAAGAAACATCTTGAGGTGGTGGCATTTGGTAAACTTCTCTTTGTACCATTGTAGGTATGAATCACACTCATGCTTATATTGGTGTTTATGATTTTTTTGAGTCTACCCCCACTGGTACACCTTAGTGCTATAATTTTTCCAATCTTGATTTTTCTGGAAAAGCAAGTCCATCCACAAATGTTACTTAATTAATTCCTATGTGTCCTCATTTTTTCCTTTGAGTGTTGTCCAATATCGAGTGTAGTCTATCTCAAAGGTACCCCAGGTGTTGGCTCCCAAAGCTCTATTTGCCAAGATATCATATCTTGATTGAAGATCTTCAATCTTTGTATTTTGGCAAGCTACCCTCTCCTGTAGCTCATGCATGAGTTTCCACAGGTGCTCATTTGAGTGCCTATAGACCCACAATGCCTTCACATAGGAAAGCATGCACTTGTTCAATGTATCATACATGCGATGAGACACCTAAGCGATTTCAGGAGGAAGATTAGGGAGGACATCAACCTTTGCCACGTTTCTTGGATTCCATCGAAGTTTAGGACCTATATGCATGCAACAAGCAATCAACGTTTGCCAAAAACTAAGCATGCAAGTAGTAGAACAACACAAAGCAAAGCAACATCACACATACTAAGCTTAGGATCTACCTATTGTAAGTAGTCCACCATGTCCTCAATAGTACCTTCCATGAAGGTGAATTTATTGGGCACATCTACCAACAACTCCACATGATAGGTAGATGTGGGATTGCTAGTAGGGACATTTGATGCTACAACAAAATGATGCAATTAGCATATAACCAATCCACTAAAAATGCAAGAGCAAGTAAGTAATGATAGATGACAATACATAAGATAGCTACCTAGCAAGCCCTCAGGTGTGAGTGCGGGGGACTCGCCTAGTTACACACCATTAAATAGGTTATCAAAATCATCCCCATTGAGGTGGAGCAATCACTCCTCCTCCAATTGTTAGAGGATCTATGATACACCAAGGAACTCATCCCCATGAGCCTCGCCCTCAGCTTCTTTTGCTATTGCCTCAACCGTTGCTCCAATAGCCCTCTCTCTTTTCTTTGCAATTAACATAACAACACATTAGCACATATTAGTACAAATATGCACTTTAGCAACATAACATAGAAGAAAAACATGAAAATATAAACATACATTAACACAAAAAATGCATCTAACAAGCTACACATACTAACTTGCAACCTCAGTGTGTAAGCCTTGAAGCCTAATACAAATCTTCTTACTGCTTGGCCTCCTAGCCTAAGGGGTAGCCTCCTTTGTAGGACATGGCCTCTTAATATTTATCTTCTATGGTCCCACTATATTTGCAATATAGTGCTCTACCTTAGTCACATCCCCCATGCCAACTAGGAGGCCCTTGCCTACATTGTCGTGTAAATAATGTGACTGCCCCATGGAATCCTTAGTCATTACGGATAATAACTTATCGATCTCCTCTAAGGAGCCCTACGTGTGGGTGGTCATGAACATGTGCTTAATACATGGCTTGGAGAGCTACTCATAGTCTTGCACCACCTAACACCCACCATCATGCATGAACAAGAGCTCTGCGAACCTTCTTAGATATCCTACAAAGAATGTGAAGTGAACATGGGACCTCGCTTAGATGTTAATGATAGGTTGGTGATCTCCGCATGCAAGCTAGTGGTAATGTAGGTAGTCTAGCTAAACCTCGTACCCTCCAGTAGCACCTCTTTCATCACCCATGCCTACTCCACCTAAAGGATCTTTCCTTGGAAGAGCATCTTTGAAAAGGCACAAGCATTAAAAAGAGGGTAGAGCTCCCACACCTTAGGCACATGCACATTCTTAATTGGTATGCCCTTTTGAGATTAGGTGGCCTCCAACCACTCCTCAATCTTACCTCTGGGATCCACCTCCTTGCTAATGAAGATGGTGCTGCAAGCATCTCCTCAGTCTTAATCATATCGATGGTCCACTCCTCATCCAACTACTCATGGATCCTATACCACTCATATGCCTTTGGGTATCAAGTAGGGTAGACCTCCAGATCAAAGGTCACCTACTCAAGCATGGCTACTTGAACATTGAAGCTCGAAGAGAACACCTCCAAGGTGGTGTAATCAAGGCTATAGCATCCGCCTCATCATGTAGGCCCTCCTCGTCAACTCTAAACTTGGTGATGGTCATGAGCCATTAGTAATGTGATATGAGCTAGTAGCAAAAAATAAACTATAAAATCCATAAACATACTTACCCTCGAGCATAGTAGATAGTTCCAAGAGGGTTTTGAAATAGGATGTGCACTTGCAGGACAATGAAAAGGATGTTGCTCTTGTTGTAGCAACCAAACCCCATCATGTGTCATATCATAAATAGGTGTTGAGCACTTCTAGGACCTCTGCCTAAACCACCTGCTCCATCACCACTAGTAATAGGCTTATTTGAGATGAACCTCAAGATGTTCTAATTAGCCCTAGGAAGCAACATCTCTGTGATGGAGCTAGTAGCCTCCACCACCAACTATGACCACATGATCAGACTAAACTACTATAACAAATACTCTAAGAACTCATAAGCCTTTGGCTGGAACCACATTGCTTAAACACCCACTCACATATCTAGTGGGGACATGTTAGGGATAGGCTTGCTCATGTAGCACAAGATGTCCACAAGCTCCACGATAATTAAGATAGGCTACAATAGCATCCTACAACCACCAAACAATGAGAAAAGTGTTAGTATACACACATAGATGTAGATTTTGGCATTAAATCATTAAAATAAGTTAGCAAAAATTAACATAGTACAATATGAACTAATAGAAATTTTTAATTTTGGCAACACCCTCTAGGGCCTTGCAGGTATAGGACATTAACTAAATTATTTGATGTACCTGGTACTCATTGGGGTATAGCACGTTTGCATAGGATTAACATTTCATTTCATAGGTTTCATAGATTTAGCATCAACATGTTTTCATAGGTTTAGCATTATTACAGTTTATAGGATTAACATCATTACATTTTGCTAGTTTAGCAGTATGCATAGTTTGCAAAATTTTAGCAAATTTTTTCTAACTTTGAACTACCTTAGTGGAGAGCATAGTTTGGAAATCCCAAAATTTTTCTAACTCTAAACTATTGTAGTGGAGAGCATAGTCCAAAATTTTCAAAATTTTTCTAACTCTAGACTACCTCTATGGAGAGCGTAGTCTAAAACTGCAAATTTTTCCAACTCCCTAACCATGCTCTCTATGGAGCTTAGTCCAAAAATCTAACTTTTGAGGTGCCATTTTGTCAAACACTTAGAGTCAACTACACCTCCAAGGTGTGGGGAGTGTAGTCCTAGCTACAACAATAGGAAGTGAGGTCCTAGCCATTGCCCCAATGTTCTTTGTGCATCACCCCATCATCCTTGGTGCATTTCACCCATTGCACCATGTGCCCTTGACAACGTCGTGCACCATGCCCATGGCCTATCACAGCTTGCCTTCTCTCCCTCTTCACTCTCTCCCTCCTTCACCGTCATTACCCTAGATCCCTATAGAATTTTTTTTAAAAAAAATAAAAAAGGAGGAAACACAAAGAATGTGCCCTTGCATCAAGTGTCTTTGCTTCCCCTATAACACTTGTGGCCTTCGCAGCACATGATGCGCCTAGCCTTGACCTTTCACCTGCTACAAAAGAAGAAATTTATTTTTAACATAAAAAAGGAAGGGAATAGAGGGTAAACTCTTGCTACACCTCCTATGCCATGCTTCCTATCATGTCCCTTGCCTCGTAGCCACTGCACACCAAAAGTTTTCAAACCCTTTCCCATGCCCCAAAAATAGGATTCTTTCTTTCACAAGAAAACAAAGAAATGCAACCCAAACTCCTATTGTGCCCCTTGCCCTTGTGGAAACCTACTCCTTGGCCCTAGCCACTACCAAAACCCCTTAATGTGGCTATGCCATCAAACCTCAACCCCATGCATTGCCCAACCTACACACCCTAAGAACCCATAGCCCAGGGCTGAAACAAAAAACTACTATGTGCCAAAAGAATAGTAACCAAAAAACCCTCCTTGCCACACACACCTTCTATGCCACTGTGTTATGGAAAAATGACATGTGGTGGTAGTGGTCTTTGCCATAGCAAGGTGCCATGGCAAGGCATGCCCCAAGGCTCAAACCCTCACTAGAGCAAATGGCCAAAAATAATGAAAAAATGAGCAAAGATGAGAGTGTAGTTAGGGTACATAGTAGACACCAATGGCCTCCTCTCCTCCATGCATGCCTGTGGTAGGTAGCCCAGTGCTCATTTCTCCTCATCCACATTCAACAGTCCTAGGTGCAGGCATCCACTCTAGCACATCATTTTGCTCTAATTACACTCTCCACTAGGAACGTGAAACAACAACAATGGCAAGACTATGCTCTAAAATTTGCATTTGAAAGCTTGAAAATGACAATTTACCCATGGTAAAATAGGGCTATATATCCTCCCAAGGTCATTTAATGATCCACCAACCTAGGACTATGTTCCAAACTTAGCCAAAATTTTTAAGTTTTCTGTGAAAGTGTAGTTGGATGAGAGCATAGTCACCTATAATTAGACAAACTTTCAACTTTTTGTCACCCAATGAATGCTTGAGCCAATTTCACTCCCAAGCATGATTAGCCTTTCCTAAAATGGCACATCTGATACATCTACTATCCGTTATGATCTAAAACTAGCATGCATGATCTACTAAGATCTAAAATTGACATGCATGGCTGGACAAGGCCTAAAACTAACACACACATGCTTACCTTTCTTTATAGCCCTTATGCATACTTAGGCTAGGAAAATTTTCATTGCATGGATTTTCATTCATTTTTCCATGTTAACCTAGTTAAGATGGGTGCCACTTAATATTTTTCTAGTTTTTTTTATAGGAATACGACATGGCCATGCCTAAGTAGCTTCTCTCACCTTTGGTCCTTACGAGACCTCATGGCGATATTAAACAATGTATTAACTCACATTGCCTAGACCTTGAGCCTACAACCTACGTCAAAAATATAACATCCATAGAGACACCACTAAAGTAGCTCAACCATCTAGTCAAGGCTCTTGATCTAGAGGCAGGGCATGTCATAGAGGATCCCCTTGTTGGGATCTCCATTACAGGACCTAATGATGAGGAAAAAACGCTAAAACTAAGCTCCTCGCTAGATTCCCAACATGTCCAAGACATTACTAAGGTGCTAAATGATAACATCAAGGCATTCGCATGGTCATATAAGGAGATGCCAAGCCTAGTTCCTCAGCTATTCTAGCACAATATCATTCTCAATCCCTACATTAAACTAGTAAAATAGAAAGCACGTAAGGTTAGACCTAAAGTAGCATTGGTAGTCCATGATGAAATCACCAAGCTTTACAAAGCTAGTTTCATTTAGGTTGTTGACTATGTAGATTGGGTCTCCAACATTTTAGTTGTGCCCAAGAAAAATAGAAGTATATGCATTTGCATAAACTTTTGGAGCCTAAACAAGGTAACCATCAAAGACAACTTCCTGTTGCCTAGTATTGATTAATTGATCGATACCACAATTGGACACACCTTGTTATGCTTCATGGATGGGTTCTTGGGCTACAACTAGATTAGGATCAACCCTAAGCACAAACTTAGCACAACTTTCGTGAACCCCTAAGGTACATTTTGTTATATCATGATGCCTTTTGAACTCAAGAATGCAGGAGCAATGTATCAACTTACAATGACATAAATCTTTAGTGATTACATGTTAAGATTACTCAATAACTGCATCGATGACATAGCAGTTAAGTCCAAAGTGGCTCATGACCATGCAAATGATATAGAAATAGTGCTTAAACATTGCTTAAAAGAAGATCTTAGGTTAAATTCCAAGAAGTGTGTTTTTAACATCAAAATGGGCTAGATGCTCAGTATTGTAGTATCCAAAGTAGGGATACATGTAAACCTTGACAAGGTTAAGGCCATAACCAACTTGGCATCGTTAGCCAACATTAAGGAGCTACGAGGGTTGCAAGGTAGACTATAATTTATATCTAGGTTTAGTACGTAATTAACTGATAAGTTATAGCCAATGCAATATCTACTCAAGAAAGGATCCCACTTCAAGCGGATAGCTTAATGCGAACAAGAATTTAACAACCTTAAGCACAAGTTGGCACAACTTCCTATGATTTACCCTTTGCAAGGAGATAAACGTTTTTACATCTATCTTGCTACTTCTAGCACGTCCATCATTTCTCTGCTTTGCCAAAAGTGAGATGATGGTACAAAGGTTCTAGTCTACTACTTGAGCCATGCATTTGTAGCTTATGAAGTGAAATACAATGATGTGGAAAAGCACTACCTTGCCTTAGTCTTCTCACTAGGTGGAGGCATTACCTTTTCT
The DNA here is from genome assembly GCA_015680685.1 of Gnetum montanum. Taxonomy (NCBI): domain Eukaryota; kingdom Viridiplantae; phylum Streptophyta; class Gnetopsida; order Gnetales; family Gnetaceae; genus Gnetum; species Gnetum montanum. The sequence continues at coordinate 282,538 of MNCI01008302.1, read as the reverse complement.
GCATCTAAGTTAATATCATTTGCAAAAACAATGTACTCTAAGCATTCATAATGAATATCTATGAAAGTAGTTGTATTACATGATGGAAAGTAATAATAGTGAAGTTTGACCTATATTATGTTGCATAAGCCTCGATGAAAGGTCAAGATATAGTTGCACAACTTACAGTTTTACCAATAAACGATTAAGCATCCATATACCTGGAATTCTTGGATGAGCATGTCAGTAGCATTACTAAAGTGCCCAATAACTATGAGGCACTCTTACATTTTGATAGTGCTTCAACCTCTTAAAATGGTAGCACCACTACTATTATCACATTTCCCTCTGGGTAGATCCAACCCTTCGCATACCTTTTTACATTCCCTTGCACTAACAACATGGCGAAGTAAAAAGTTCTCCTTCAAGGCATCCTTGCAGCATGCTACCTAGGGATCCAACACATAGCAATCTGAGGTGACTCATAATTAGTGGTCAACCTCATTTATGCCTGCAAGGCCCAACATTTACAACCTTACCGTGACCTGGTAAAGCACTTACTTCAATAGTTTGAAACTATTAATGTCCAATACATTCCCTAAAACAAAAATGCCATACCCGAAGCATTAGCAACTTTATCCCTTATCATCGCACCTGACATGTTTCACACATCGCCCATCTTAGTGGTAGATTGCACTATTCCTATCACATAAATCAATGACATTGCATCCATAACCATAGTAAGTGCAACCCATGTAGGAGAGTGGTATGATGACATCAAGGTGTACCTTCTATAGGGTGTTCCTCTACAACATTCAACTACCGCTGAAAAAGATGCAGTGTGTAAACCTTCGTAGTAGTATGTCATCGTAGGTGATAAAATGTTATATCATAGATCCTATGATGGCATACTGCTAAGCTATGTAAGAAATAGTGAAGCACAAACAATCATCAAACACGTCCATGAGGGATTGTATGAAGGTCACATAACACCTAGTGTAATGGCAATAAAAATTAGATGGCTGGGCTATTATTTGCCTTACATGTAGCACAATTATGTCTTGAAGGTCAAAACATGTGACATGTGTTAATGGCATGACAACTTAATGCATGTGCCACTGACTGAAGTGCACACAATGCAAATCACATGACCATTCCAATGTTGTGGCTTGGACATCATTGAACCCATAATGCCTAAGTCCTATGCAGGGAATAGCTTCATAATAACCACAACCAAGTATTTTACCAAGTGGGTTGAGGCTATTTCCCTTAGGAAGATAACATCACAATAGGTTTGCAAATTTGTGCTTGATAACATAGTGATCCATTTTGGCTTACCCATGACCACAGTAACAGACAACAAGCCACAATTTAGTAGTGCCAAAACTAAAGCCTTTTGTAAGCACTTTGGCATTAAGTATTCCTTCTTGTCATCTTACTACCCTAAGGTAAATGGCCAAGTGGAGGCCACTAACAAGGTCATCATCAATATCCTGAAGAAGATGCTAAGTAATAGCAAACAATGATGGCATGAGTAACTAATCTATGCACTATGGGCCTACTACACAACATGTTGAATGACAATAGGTAAGATACCTTATAGCCTTGTCCATAGATCTGAAGCAATTCTGTTGCTTGAATTGTAGGTTCCATTGCTCCTGATGATCCTCTTGAACTTCATCGATGAAGCTGAGAACAATGAGTTGAGATCCATAGACCTTAACTCAATAGAGAAGGAGCACATTCAAACACTTGATTTCATGAAATGATACCAAGAAAAGGAAAGGAAAAAATATCATCATAACTAGCACTAGTGCTCGATCAAGAGAGGGGACCTTGTCCTCAAGGCCATTCACAAACCTATAGATAAATTCTCAGCTAACTAGGAAGTGCCTTTCTTGGTTACTAAGGCCTATGACAACAGAGCATTCAAGCTCATTGACCAAATGAAAATGAGTTTGCTAATATAGTGAACCATTCATACCTAAAGCCATACTATGCCTAGCATGCTGCACATCAATGGAACAAGGTAAGAATATGTCCACTATGACATTAAGGTGGCATAATCCATCCACTATGACATTGAACTGGCATAGCCTATCCACCATAACATTAAACCAGAATACACATTACTTATCTACTATGACGTTAAACTAGCTTAGCATTCATCTATTATGATGTTAAACTAACACAATTCATCCTTGGGTCATGATGTTAAACTAGAAAAATAACACATATGCTATGATACTAAAATAGCATAACATTCATTTGCTACAATGTTAAACTAGCACAACTTGTCTACCATAGCACATAGTAGTCTACAAGGGCTATAAACTAGCACACCATGGTCTGCCAAGACTTTAAACTAGGTTCACGGTCTACTAGGATCTTAAACTAGCAAATCCATGATCTACCAAGATCTTAAATTGGTTTTGCTATTAGTCATGCATAGTTCTACAAGCAAGTGAGTCAAAAAAACATATCCTACAAATGCGATGCAGTTTCATAAGAATCAAAAGAAAACCCATCCTGTGGCACATAGTTCACTTGATGGAAAGCATCCTGCAACTAGCATTCAACAATGTGTAGAACCCAAAGTAGGTTCGCCTCACAACCAAAAAGCAAAAGAAAAAAAAATAAAAAAAAAGAGAAAAAAGAAAGAAAGGGAAAAAACACATCCACAAGCAAATCAATAGAGCTACAATTTTGCAACCGGTCTAGCCCTAAATCCATACTAGCTGTCTCATGAGCACTCTGATGAGAGGTCAACATTTTTAGGAGCAAGCCACTCTGGTGCCATGGCCACTGCCATCCATGATTTTTTTACATGCTAACACTCTATTTTCATCTTACTTCCTCTTTTATCCTCAACATATTGCCTACACCTCTTACAATCAGCATATCGTCATCCACATCACTCTTGAGCATGGTGCAATGACATCTGATCAGGTACTAAAGAGCGATGTTGGTGCCAAGCCTACTATGATGTTTCATAGTTCTTTGTTGATGTCTCTCAGGCCACTACTCTAGATGTCAACAAAGAGGGGCCAATAAAACACCACCAAATTTGGGCTATGACATCTCAACTACAAATTTGTTTAAGTGTCAACATGAGGCAAATTTTTTTAAGTGTTAGGACTATGCTCTCCACTACCCCAGAGCATAGTCAACCTAGTGGAAAGAGTACTTAGCTCAAAAAAACTAATTTTTTGACAATTTTACCTAAGTTTCATGACAAGGCAAGAAGCTACAATTTTTTTTAAGTGTTGGGACTACACTCTCTAATACCCTAGAGCATAGTCAAGTCAATAGAGAGTGTAGTTAACACCAGTTAACACCAAAGGGTAGTTTTTGCAAATTTTTCTAAGTGTCAAGCCAGTAGCTACAAATTTTTCTAAGAGTTGAGACTACACTCTCCACTATCCTGGAGTGTAGTCAAGTGTAGTTAACATGAAAGATCTAGCTTTGCAAAAATTTTTTAAGTGTCAAAACTATGCTCTCCACTAGACTAGAGTGTAGTCAAACGTAGTTAACTAGAAGCCAATTTCTACCAATTTTTGCAAGTTGTTCTAAGTGTTGAGACTATGTTCGACCCTAGTTGGGAGCATAGTTGGCCTTCCATGAAAAGTGTGGTTAGCACATGGTCACATTTTGCAAAATTTTCTAAGTGTTCTAACTATGCTCTCCCCCAGTCCAAAGTGTAGTTAAGAATAGTCAACCAAAATAGCCTCCAAAGGCCTCCATAACGTAGCACTAACATTTAGCTTAGCTCCAACACACCTCTAGCAAGCATAGCTAGCAAAAATGCATCTTTGTTGTACTCCTTTTTGGCCCCAAATTATAACTACACTCAATCCCACTCAAGGAATTAGGCTTCAAATTGTAACTACACTCAATTCCACTCAAGGAATCAGGAATCAACCATAGCTAGACAATTTTTGTACTTAGGAATTAAGTTTGAAATTTGGTGAAAAATTTGCAAGTCTTTGCTCAGTCATGTTGAGGTCACGCTGCAGCGTGAGTGTGGTGTGAGTGTAATGTGCACACGCTCAAGTCACACCAAGACAAAATCAACTCATGCTGGAAGTCCTATGGAACCACTCGAATCGACACCCAACTACAGTCAACTCACAAATCCAGAATTTTCGACGAAGGCAGAACCAATTTCTCTTGTTGTACATTATCATTGTAAATTTTCATTTGTGGGCTTGTTAGGCCCTCATGGTCAAAATTGTATATGCTTCCATGGGCTTGAGTAAGCCACACATTATAAGATACGATGAACCTGGTCAAGAACGTAGCTTGCCCACACATGTTCAACTCACGCATAGCTACCCATCGGACATGTGTCACTTGATCCACTTTCCTCTCATCTCCCAATCATTGATTTCATTCTTGAATTCCGCACCCGAGCCCAGCCCAACCCTATCAATACCCTGTTAATTCACATAAATAGGGTTGGCAATTTTAAAGGTTGAAGACTTGGGAAACTCAGACCAGAAATCCTTGGGTGCTTGGCACACTTGACTGCTAGCATCCAAGCACTTCTAAAACACATCACATCACATCACCCTAGGGTTTGTTGCTTAACCTACCATCCACACATGTAGCTACACTTTGACTAATGCACATCTTTTCTAAGCAATATAATACAGTTTGTTTTGCTAGCCAATATTTTTTTTACTCTACTTTATGTTCAGTTTACGTTTTGCTTGCAATACAAGTTCTGCATACGTTTCTGTTTACATTTCATATGCACTATGTACATTTTAAAACATCAGTTATGATAACCCCAACGTAAGCCATAGTTTATGCTTGGGGAAGTCCTTGGTTGATTTTCGTACAGACCATCTAAGGCACTCTGCCTTCGTCTCCTTTTCTAGCTTGCCCTCAAGCAAAGGCAAGGTCAGTTGTCTCTGCTCAACGATCTTTCGGTGTTTGTTTTCCCTTCCAGCCTTACACCGACGATTTAGGTCAATACATTAAATTGGCACTAGAAGGATGGCCTATCTTGTTTATCATCTTGTCAAGACATACCCAACTAATGCTACCAAATGTTGAAACTTGAATCAGCTTGCACACGCTAAGCTTGCTCACACTAACCTTGTCACGCATGTTGAGCCTAGTTACACACACTGTCAGCCACTCACGCTGCCATCAGTTACGCTGCCAGTTAAGCATGCTGTAAGTTACTCATGTTGCACACACTATCAGCTTGTACACACTATCATGGAATCTTCGTAGATCAACCTTACTTCCGCAATCCTCACACTTGAATAGTATAACTTCATCTATGTCAAGATCCAAGCCAAATTGCCTATTGATTGTGTAGAAGAAGAGGTAAAACAAAAATTTGAACTTATTTACAAAGGAGATCATGAGTTCACTCCTTCAGCATTTGACATAATCCCCCTTTCTGAGCCCCATCATTAACTCATATCTCACCTTCTCATGGTAGGGAGTCAAACCTTACAGCCACCTATAATAGAGCCTGAGGGTGGAGATGAGGGAGATGACTTTGCCACCCAATCTAAGCATGGGGATTTGTATCATACCGTTAGTCCCCATGTCCATATAAACCCATTATTTCAACCCTTCCTGGGAGAAACTATGCTTCCTCCTTCATCCGCATACACTCGAGGATTGGCTTCTCAACAAGAAGTACCAGCTTCCATGTCCACCCATTAGATACCACAAATACAAACCCATGGGGCACCTCTGACTACTTCAGCACAACACATTCAGGGGATTACCTCACAACCTATGGCTAGGAAGTGGGTTTTACTAGCTATTCAATAGTACCAACCAACTTACTATAGCATACCACACCCTGCGATCCCATCTCTGAATGTTGCTCCACCACAACAACACCCAACAATCCAACAGACTCCCTTTCCAAAAATGATACAACAACCAAACTACTATCAATCATAATCCACTCATCATGTCGGTCTACCTACTACCCAAGAGTGAGCAGACACAAAGAAAATGATGCAACTATTGACTGAAGAGGTACAATGCCTTAAAATTGCAAACACTGAGGAAGTCAAGGCACTATATTTCTACTAGGATGACCCAATCCACTCTTCAGTTTCACCATTGACTTTACCAAAGGGAATCTCATTACCCTAGTTAACCAAGTACAATGGAGAGGGAGATCCAAACATCGACCTAGTGACATTCCAAATAGAATGTCTTTTGCTTCAGGCATGGCTTCATGCAATTCTACGTGTATTTGCCATGTTCCTAATGGGAAAAGCCTTAGACTAGTATCAAGATTTACCACGTAACTCCATATCCTCCCTAGAGGATTTGTTACATCAATTCGTTACTCACTTCAAATATAGTCTAAAGCCTAAAGCCACACTAGATAGCTTGATTTAGATTAAATAGGCACCACTAGAGTTGGTACAAAAATTCATCCAAAGGTGGAGCATAGCCCTTAACGAACTTCATGAGCCCATACCTGAGACATACTTGCTTACCATTTTTAAGGCTGCTGTGAATGACTTCATAAAGTCAAAAATTTATTATTTGAGTGCTCGTACTTTGAGTCAAGCATTCACATAAATCAAGAACATAGAGGAGGCAACGCAAGCTAGCAATGACCCAGCTTATGTGGCCTATAGAAACCAACATGCTCACAAGCAAAACACAACAATGGCAATGGTGGTTGCAAGCACAAAAGGAACCAACTAGGATCCAATAGCTTAGCAACCGAAAGCCCTAGCTGACAAAGCTGCCAACTTTGGTGCCAACTCACCTACATCAGCAAGGGCCACCCCAAGGCCCAACTTTTAGCACAAAGACCGCTCAAAGTATACACCACTACCGATGCAACCCTCTCAACTATTGGAGCAACTCTTGAAAGTTGGGAAAATCCAACAAAAACACGTATTAGAGATTACCTACCAAAAACACGATAGGTACAGTGAACTACTAAGGAACCCCACCTTAGCAGTACTGAATGAGCCCCTAGTCCCACAACATTTTAAACTGAACCAATAATACCATTACCATGAAATGGTTGGTCACAGTATAGAAAATTGTCATGGCTTGCAAGATGACCTGCAAAGAATGATAGAATAAGGCCAATTAGTGATTGACATGGCAAGTCAATCCAACACAGACGATGACTCCTATGTCATAAACTCAATTAGCATAGGTGGCAAGCCCAAACCTATGCAACAACCTTTTGTAATCTGTGTGCCTCCTAACAAGGCAAAGGTTCCTGTAGCCTCCACAAGCAAGAGGCCTCCATTTATTATCAAAGTGCCACCTCATGCACCTATCACACCCTTTTTATCTAAAATGATGTTAAACTACCGATCATCTACTAAGACATTAAACTCGCATGACTCATCTGCTAAGACGTTAAACTAGCATGACTCGTCTGCTAAGATGTTAAACTGGCATGATGCGGCAACAAAAACTGCTAAGAAAATTTTCATCATCAAAGTGCCACAACATGATGGCCTGTCACCTACCCGAAGCCCAATAGTGGGCAACATCTCAATCCCTCCTCCTTCAAGGGTTGATCCCACTAGCAACTCGGGTAAGCCCACCAAATGGCAATGCAAGAGGACAAATGAGCACCTCGAAACCCCCATGGCTGAAGCAAAGGTCAGAACTAACAAGCAACAACCAAACACTGGGGCTCCTAACCCCAAGCAAACCAAGCCGAAGTCCCCCTCCTGAGAGGTCTATCTCTAAAGCTTCATGGAGGAAGTCAAAGCCAACACAACAGGTAATGACAAGGACTTCGTAGCTTCACTAACATAGGCAAAACAAGCACTCAAGCAAAAGAACACAACGTTTAGCTTGTACGACCTGGTCACAACCTCATCTACTCACTACTAAGCATTAGCCTAGGTCTTGGTCTCCATTCCTATTATGGAGGACATCCTTGCAAATGAGGCATCCATCTGTGCAATGATGTCATCCCCTACACCACAAGAATTAGGTTCAAAAAATTTAACCTTATGCGATGATGTAGTCAAAGTTAACCCCACATGAGGGGAGGTTACTACAGCTCCACTATCCATTAGCATACATGTTGGGTAGTGCACCATATGTAGAATACGTGTTGACGATGGTGCAACAACAAACATAATCTTGTACTCCATCATCAACAAGCTAGGCATGGCAGATGAAATCAGGCCAACCAAAACCACATGTCTAAAATCCTTCAATGGATCACGTGTCACAGTCAAGGGTACAATCAACTTAGCCTTTGTTGTGGGAGAGAAATTCCCCACTAGCATAGACTTCATTGTCATAGAGGAGATGCCAGGTTTCAACGTGATTCTAGGTAGGCCTTGGCTAGCCCAACTAAATCCTATCTCCTCTCCCATCCACCAAGAAATCCACCTTCCATACGAAGGTGGTCAAGTTATCATCCATGGTGATAACGTTTCCTCCTCGACTATCCATGACATAGACATGGTGTAAGTTTTGGAAGAAGAGTTTCTTGGTGGTACACCCATGGTAACCAACACAACACCTAAGGTTAACACACCCAAACGAGTGGTTGAAGCCAATAACTTCCCAGAGGATCCTAAGCCTTCCATGCCCCCTAAAACATAAAACTACAAAAACACATGGCCCGAAAAGGCCTTAAACTAGCCTACGGCCCGAAATGGCCTAAAACTATCACATTTTGCATTGCTTTTCTTTCATTCATACATTTTAACTCTATTTATGATAGGTGTTGTTTGATGTTGTTTTCGTTCTAGTTGATTTTTGCAGGATCTTGCAGACACATAGCATGACCATGCATGCAGCATCATACCTTACACAAGCAAGGTAAGCACAGACAGTTCGCTAAGACTATAAACTGGCACAGAACAGTCCTGACATCATAACTTAAAATTGATACCATAGAATAGTCCTAGCATCATGAATTTAAACTGATACTACAGAATAGTACTAGCATCATGACTTAAAATTGATACCACAGAATAGTCCTGACATCATGACTTAAAACTAACCATAGAATAGTCCTGGCATCATGACTTAAAACTGATATCACAGAATGTCCTGGGCTCCACAGAGCTCCATTCGGTATGAGGTTAAACTACCACATCAGTCCACCATGATATGAAACTAGCATCTAGAGTCCACTAAGACTATAAAATGGCTTGCCTCTTCACAATCCGCTACGACTATAAACTAGCAATACACCATTCGCTACGATGCTAAACTAGCACCGTCCAAAGGGTTATGACGTGAAACTAACCTACAACAGTTCCCTAAGACTATAAACTAGTGACATCATTGATGACTAGGCAAAATTTAAAAAGATGTGTTGCTGCAAATTGGTTGTTCGTGTTAGACAAAGACTTGCTACGTAATTTGTCTCATGGATCTTGATGAAGTTGATGCTGTTCATGATTCTGTTTGCTTTGTAATTGCACATGGTGGCTCCATCTTCTTGTTTGCAAGATGACATGCCTGAGACATTCGTGCATAAGTGCACTTCATCATGATGACAAGGTATCGCATTCTTCCCGACGCACATAACTGGATTAATCGACCCATTCATAAGTACATTCCTAGCTCCCGATACATCCCCTATTTCCATCATGATTCCCTTAGCCTATTTAATTACACCCCCTTGATACATTCTACTCACCTCAAAACTCTTGATACACTATTGCACACTATGACTCTCTAAGCAGTCACATCACAAAACACAACATACGGTGCATGATATAAAATGCAAACGCTTGAGCACGAGCACAACACTGAAAGCAAGCTCTTTCAAAAGGACTAAAAAGAAAACATAAAAAAAATAAAACAAAAAGAAAAGAAGAAACAAACAAAAAAAAGAAAAATAACAAAAAGGTCAAAGAGCAAAATACATGAAAAAAGTCTTCATGACCCCGTTGGCATTATAAACCAAAGATTATTAGCTATTCTCATACAAGCCCCAGGTGAGAAGGAAATTGTCTTGGAAAATAGTTACACTCATGTCTCAAAGAGACTATGTTACACATCATCGCATGTTTTTGGCTATTTACAACTAGCCCTGTAAACACTCTGCAAGAGTCCTATTTCTCCAAAGAGTGTATGCCCTCCATGCCTTGCTCCAAGTCTGCTAAAAATTGGCTATTGACAAGGACCAATGACATAGCTTGTTCACATGAGAGCATTCTTATGTCAAAATCCCAATGACATTCATGTCCCTCGATTAACTCTTGACTTCTCCCAGTTACAATCCCTTGCATCTTGAACCACATTCCCTCAATCCCATGTACTTTTGAAAATAGTGCGATGACATTCAGCCAAGGGATGACAGTTAGTGCTTGATGCTTGTTTGTTCATGGTGTTTTGCACTTCCTTGTCGATGCCTCTTGGGTGGATTCCTCTAGACTTCAACAAAGAAGGGCCAATGAAACACTAATTTCATCCTAGCACTTTGAAATGAGAACGACTCAAGGCCTTTCGAAGTTTCAAGAGGCAAAATTTTGCTAAGGAATGGAGCTCACACCCAGCTTGCCCAAGGTAGCTTGCTCATACTCAATGTGAGAAACTCCACACAGTGTCAAAACTGAGTTAAAAATGATCTGATTTCTTAGTTATTTTCAAAAGATTTTTTGGGTCACGCCGCAAGTCACGCTACAGGTCACGCTACAGCGTGAGTCTAGCATGACCAACTTCAAGAGCCTCCAAACCAAGTCAAAAAGATCTAAATTTTAGGGTGCAAATCATCCTCAGAGTTCATGGTCAACAACCTCCAGTTCTAGCTTCAGAATTCCAAAATTTAGAATGTCAGATTTCAGCTCAAAATTGCAAGTTTTCAGAAGTTTCTTAAAGTCACGTTGCAGGTCATGCTGTAGCATGAGTCTAGCATGACCTACCATAAATAGCTCAAAATAGGTTATTTTCAACCTTAGTTTTTGACTCTCAAGATCAACCATAGCTAGACAGTTGTTGCACTCAGGAATCAGACTTCAAAGTTCAAAATTTAGTGAAAAATTTGCAAGTCTTTGCTCACTCACTTTGAGGTCATGCTATAGTGTGAGTGTGGTGTGAGTGCAGCGTGTGCATGCTCAAGTCATGCCAAGACAAAATCAACTCACAATGGAAGTCTTGAAGAACCACTTGAATCAACACCCTATCGTAGTCAAGCTGCAAATCCAGAAGTTTTGATGAAGACAAAACCAATTTCTTTTGTTATACATTATCATTGTAAATTTTCATTTGTGGGCTTGTCAGGCCCTCATGGTCCAAATTGTATATGCTTCCATGGGCTTGAGTAAGCCACATGTTGTAAGATATGATGAACCTGGTCAAGAACATAGCTTGCCCACACATGTCCAACTCACGCACAGCTATCCATCAGACACATGTCACTTGATTCGCTTTCCTCTCATCTCCCAGCTGTTGATTCCATTCTCAAATTCCGCATCCAAGCCTGGCCCAACCCTATAAATACCCTATCAATTCACATAAATGGGGTTGGAAATTTTGAAGGTTGACAGCTTAAGAAAATTAGACTAGCAATCCTTGGGCGCTTGGCACAGTTGACTCCTAGCATCCAAGCACTTCTGAAACACATCACATCACATCACCCCGGGGCTTGGCGCTTGACCCGCCATCCACACGTGTAGCTCCGCTTTGACCGATGCACATCTTTTCTAAGTAATATGATACAGTTCATTTTGCTATCCATTATTTTATTTACTTTGCTTTATGTTCATTTTACATTTTTCTTGCAATACAAGTTCTACATACGTTTCTGTTTACATTTTGTCTGCACTATTTATGTTTTAAAACATCAATTACGATAACCCCAGCGCAAGCCATAGTTTATCATTAGGGAAGTCCCTGGTTGATTTGCATGTAGACCATCCAAGGCACTCTACCTTCATCCCCTTTTCCAACTTGCCCTCAAGTGAAGGCAGGGTCAGCTGTGTTTGCCTAATGATCTTTCGGTGTTTTTTTTCCCTTCTAGCCTTACACCAATGATTTAGGTCAGTACACCTAGTTCATTTTGTGTTACTTTCTTCTCTACAATTTCTATGAGGGTTGTAAATTTTTCATATATCCACTCTAACATCTTATTAAATTTTGCTTCAAGTTCATTGATAGACAAGGTTTGTTGTAGGATCAACTTATCGAGAGTAGCCTCTTTCTCCTTACCATAGATATGGCCCTCCTTCTTTTGAAGAGCTAGGTCCCAGTGATATTTCTCAACATTCTCCCATTTTCATAGCTCTCCTTCTTCTTTCTCCACACGCTCGATTAACTCTCAGATATGCTAGGTTCATAGCTCATATAATTGACCTAGAGCACACATCCTAAGGGTCTCCCTTGTTTCATTATGAAGCCCATCTATGATGTGGAATAGTTACTTTTCCTTAGAGAAACCATGGCCTAGGAATCTATTCAATAGAGAATAATATCTATCTAAGATCATGTCCAAGGGTTTACATTATTCTCATCTCCATCCTTGGATCTGTCTCCTTAGGATGGATACCCTCACATAGGTTTGATATTTCTTGTTGAAGAGTTCCAGCATTGTGGACCACTATTGAATTAAATTTGGTTTCAATGATCTATACCACACTTTAGCTCTATTGATTAGTATCCTAGGAAAGAGCTTAAGCATTTGCCACCCACTTTCAATGTTGTGTAAGGCACAAGCATGATGGAAGGCTTGTAAATAATGTTGTGGATCAGAATCATAGCCTCTAGCAAATTTAGGGATATTGTTTATATTAAGCATAGGTAGGTGACTTGCCTTACAATGGCTATGAGGTATCTTAACTACCTCTATGATCTACTTTAGGACCTTGGTGGTCAACAAGGATTCATTGTCATCAGACATGTTTTGATGAAAATTTCTATTTCTATTTATTTGATTGTGATGATTTTATCTATGTTAATGTTGGTGTCTTTGATTTTTCCTATGGGTTTGATCTCTATTTTTATTTTAATCCCATAGTAGAGCTTTATCTCTATACCTATGTTCATCTTCATTAGAACTAAATGTTGAAGAGGAAGAGGAAGATGAGGAACTAGGAGAGTTGCCATGGCTTCTATTGTGTTTCCTAGGGTTCTGTGATTTATTATTTTCACCCTTTGAGGAGGTCCTAGGCCTTGAGGCCTCCCTTGGTCCAGGACTTGCTTCATCTCTTATAGGGTTATTTGCCTTAGGTGAATGTAGTCCTTCAGTGCCATTAGGATGGTCATGAACATATGAAATCCTTGCATGAGGTTTTTCACTCCAATTTTCTTCAACATATATCTCATTAGTTCTCCAATGAATTTTCTCACCATACATTAAATTATCACTTCCTTGTGAAAGAGAAATTATTTTTAGTTTAAGATGTGTATGATTTAATATTTTTTGAAAGATATATCATGAATAAGTTTATAGAAATCGTGTATAATATAACTGTACTGACCTAAATTGTCGGTGTAAGGCTAGAAGGGAAATAGACACCGAGAGAGTGTCGAGTAGCCACAGCTAACCCTGCCTTCACTTGAGGGCAAGTTGGAAAAGGGAACAAAGGAAGAGTGCCTTAGATGGTTTTCATGCAAATCAACCAAGAACTTCCCCGAGCGTAAGCTACGGCTAGCATTGGGGTTCTCGTAAACGGTGTAAACGGGATGTAAATAGAATGCAAATAGTGACACAAAATGTAAACAGAGCATACTGAATTATAAATAAAGTGTAAATAAATCTATATTGTAAAAAAAGCATAAACCAAAGTAAATAATGTAAATGGAAGGTAATAATAAAACTGTATTATATTGTTTTTTAAAAAATGTGCACCGGTCAAAGCATAGTTGCACACGTGTGGATGGCAAGTCAAACACCTAGCCCTGAGATGATATGACGTGATGATGCAATGATGTGATGTGATGAATGTGAGAAATGCTTGGATGCCAACAGTCAAGTGTGCTGAGCACCCAAGGATTGCCGATTTTATCCTCTCTTAGAATTGCCAATATCTCCAATTTTTTACCTCCTCCAATTTTTTCCTTCTAGTTTATGTGAATTGACATGGTATTTATAGAGTTGGGCCAGGCTTGGGCACGAAATTCAAGAATGCAATCAATGGCTATGAGATGAGAGGAAAGTATATCTAGTGACATGTGTCCCATGGATAGTTGGCACGAGTTGGATGTGTGTTGGATAGTTGCATTCTTTGATCAGGTTCAATGTATCTATGTTGGATAGTTGTGCACGAGTTGGATGTGTGTTGGATAGTTGCATTCTTTGACCAATTTCAATGTATCTATGTTGGATAGTTGTGCATGAGTTGGGTGTGTGTTGGAGAGCTACATTCTTGACTAGGTACATTGCATTTTACAATTTATGGGTTATTCAAGCCCATGAAAGTACATTTAATTTTGACCATGAGGGCTTAACATGCCCACAAATGGGTATTTATAATGAAATGTACAACAAGAGAAATTTGACTGCCCAGCGTGAGTTGCAGTGTGACCTCCAAAACTTGAAATTTTGAGCTGAAATTTGGAATTTCTGAAGGCTAGGACCCATAGTTATCAATAGTGGACCTTGAGGATGATTACACCCTTGAAATCAAGTCATTTTGGCTCAATTTTGGGGCTCTAAAAGTTGGTGACGCTTATCCTTACGCTGTGCAGTGTCTGAAAAAGTAACCCTAGCATCACCAAGTTAAAATGGCATATTTGAGGCCCAAATATTGACTTTCTAGAGGTTGGGAGCTGCTAGGGATCTTGGTGAAGGTCATGATGGGTCCTTGTGCTCAATTTTAGCCTATTTTGACTTAGTTTTGGGGCTCCAAAACTTGGTGATGCTGATCCTTACGCTGTGCAGCGTCTGAAAAAGTAACCACAATGTACGTAGCCAAAACCAAATATTTTGAACTTGAAAATTTTAATTCTAGATGCTGGAAGTTGGTGCAGTCACTTGTGGGACCTGGGGGGACCTTGCCTATTGAATCATGGGCCATCGGGGGCTGTTTCAGAGGCCTCCAAGTTTGGTCACACTGTACTCATGTTCGGCAGCAGCATGAATTAGCTTGATTCCTGTCTAGAAGTACTAGGCCAAAATTAGTGGTGTTTCATTGGCCCCTCTTTGTTGACATCTGGAGGAATCTACCTGAGAGGTGTTGACAAAAAAATCCAAAATACCATGAACAAAAAAATACTAAACATTAACCATTAGCCCTTGGTCGGATGTCATCGCTCCGTTTTCAAAAGTACATGGGATTGAAGGAATGTGGTTCAAGATGCAAGGGATTGGTTATAACTAGGGAAGTCAGAAGTTGATCAATGGTTATGATTTCTATTGAGATTTTGGGACAGAAGTGATCTCATATGAATGAGCTGTATTTTGGTCCTTGTCCATAGCCAGTGTTTAGCAGACTCGGAGCCAAGACATAAGAAGTGCATTCTTTGGAGAAATAGGACTCTTATAGAGTGTTTACAAGGCCCATTGTAAATAGCCAAAGCCAGGTGGTGATGTGCAACATGGTCTCTTTGAGACACAAGTGTAACTATTTTTCAAGACAATTGCCTTCTCTCCTGGGGCTTGTATGAGAATGGCCAATAGTCTTTTGCTTATGATGTCAACAGGGTCATGAAGACCTTTTCCATGCATTTCGCTCTTTGAATTTTTTTTTCCTTTTTTCTTTTTACTTTATTTTGTCTTTTTCTTTTTCTTCTATTTTTTGAAAGAGCTTGCTTTTTGTGTCGTGCTTGTGTTTGAGCACTTGCATTTTGCATCATGTACTGTGTATTGTGTTTTGTGTTGCAACTGCTTAGAGAGCTACAGTGTGCAATAGTTTACCAAGAGTTTTTGAGGTGAGCAAAATGTATCAAGGGGATATAATTGGATAGGATAAGGGAGCATGATGGGGAATAGGGAATGTATTAGGAGTTAGGAATGTACTTATGAAAAGATTGATTAACCCAGTCGTGTGCGTCAAGAAAAATGTAATACCTTGTTGTCACGATGAAGTGCATCCATGTATGAACACCTCAAGAGTGTCATCCTGCAAACACAACTCCAAGAAGACAAGAAAAACACAAATAAAACAGTTAGCTAAACAATTTAGACAAGGAGATGGAGTCACCACGTGCAATTTTCAAAGAGGACAGAATCATGAACAACATCAGTTTCATTAGGCCCCATGAGATGAATCATGCAACAAGTCATTATGGAACATGAACATCCAACTGCAGCAATGGATCTTTTCAAATTTTTCCTGGTCATTGATGATGTCACCAGTTTATAGTCTTAGTGGACTATTGTGGATTAGTTTCACATCATAACCCCTTGGACGGTGCTAGTTTAGTGTCGTGGCGGATGGTGCATTGCTAGACTGTGAAGAGGAAAACTAGTTTATAGTCTTAGTGGACTCTGGATGCTAGTTTCATGTCATGGTGGATGGATGTAGTAGTTTAGTATCATACCAGATAGAACTTTGTGGTATCAATTTTAAGTCATGATCCAGGACTATTCTATGGTATCAGTTTTAAGTCATGATCCAGGACTATTCTGTGGTATCAGTTTTAAGTCATGATCTAGGACTACTCTGTGGTATCAGTTTTAAGTCATGATGCTAGGACTATTCTGTGCCAGTTTATAGTCATAGAAAACTGATGCTTACCTTGCTTGTGTAAAGTGTAATGCTACATGCATGGTCATGTTACGTGTCTTGCAAGATCCTACAAAAATCAACTAGGAAGAAAACAACATCAAGAAACACTTGTCGTACATAGAGTTAGAATGTATGAATGAAAGAAAATCAATGCAAAAAGTGATAGTTTTAGGCCGTTTTGGGCTGTATGCTAGTTTAAGGCCTTTTCAGGCCATGTGTTTTTGTAGTTTTATGTTTTTCAAATGCACTATGTGAACTAAGTTGACGAATGTGTAAACAAAGAAAAACGCATGATCGAAGTGAGCGAGGAAAATGTAAACGCATAGGCTAGTGCAATGTAAAAAAAAAGTTAAAAAATGCATGTCAGAGGGGTAGGCAGAAGGTAGGCAAGCATCAAGCACATTTTCAGCCAAGGGAGAGTCTTGGTCATGTAGTTGCTTCCTAACTAGGCATGGATTAGGGAGTATGCAAGGTTTAGGGTCCTCTAGGGGGTTGTCGGCTTCAACCACTCATTCAGCTATGTTAGCCTTAAGGGTTGCGTTGGTTGTCATAGGTGTATCATTAAGAAACTCTTCTTCCAAAACTTGCACCATGTCTATGTCGTGGATAGTCAAAGAGGAAACGTTATCACCATGGATGATAACTTGGCCACCTTCATATGAAAGGTGGATTTCTTGGTGGATGGGAGAGGAGATGGCCCTTAGTTGAGCTAGCCAAGGCTTGCCTAGAATCATGTTGAAACCTGGCATCTCCTCTATGATAGTGAAATCTATGCTAGTGGGGAATTGCTCTCCTGGTACAAAGGCTAAGTTGATTGTATCCTTGACCCTGACATGTGATCCATTGAAGGATTTTAGACATGTGGTTTTGGTTGGCCTGATTTCATCTACCAGGCCTAGCTTGTCGATGATAGAGTACAGGACTACGTTCGTTGTTGCACCATCATCAACATGCACTCTACGGATGGTGCACTGCCCAACACAAATGCTAATGGATAGTGGAGCTGTAGTGACTTCCCCTCATTTGGGGTTGACTTTAACTACATCATCACAAAAGGTTAAGGTTGTTGAACCCAATTCTTGTGGTGTGGAAGGCAACATTGTTGCACGGATGGATGTCTCATTTGCAGGGATGTCCTCCATAACAGGAATGGAGGCTAAGACCTGGGCCAATGCTTGCAAGTGAGTAGGTGAGGTCCTGACCAGGTCGTATAAGCTGAATGTTGTGTTCTTTTGCCTGAGTGTTTTCTTTACCTAGGTTAGTGCAGCTATGAAGTCTTTGTCATTAGCCATTGTGTTGGCTTTGACTTCCTTTGTGAAGCTTGAGAGACAAACCTCTCGAGAGGGGGACTTAGGCTTGGTTTTCTTGTGGGTATGAGCCCTAGTGTTTAGTTGTTGTTTGCTAGTTGTGGCCTTTGCTTCAGCCATGGGAATTGTGAGGTCCTCATTTGTCCTCTTGCATTTTCATTTGGTGGGCCTACCTAGGTTGCTAGTGGGGTCAACCCTTAGAGGAGGAGGGATCGAGATGTTGCCCACTGTTGGGCTTCAGGTAGGTGAGGGGCCATCTCATTGTGGCACTCTTATGACAAAAGGTTGCTTAGCAGTTTTTGTTGCTACGTCATGCCAATTTAATGTCTTAGTGGATGAGTCATGCCAGTTTAACGTCTTAGCTGATGAACATTATGGAGCCTTAACCACAAAGGGTGTTGTGGGTGCCTGGGGTGGCACCTTGATAACAAAGGGAGGCCTCTTGTTTGTGGAGGCTAGGGGAATCCTTGCCTTGCTGGGAGGCACACAGATCATAAAAGGTTTTTGCATAGGTTTGGGATTGCCACCTATGCTAATTGAGTTTATGACATAGGAGGCATCGTCTACGTTGGATTAACTTGCCATGTCAATTACTAGTTGGCCTTGTTTTATCATTCCCTGTAGGTCATCTTACAAGGCATGATAGTTGTTTGTACTGTGACTAGACATTTGATGGTAATGATAATATTGGTCCAGTTTAAAATGTTGTGGGATCGGAGGATCATTTGGTACTGCTAAAGTGGGGTTCCTTAGTAGCTCGCAGTACCTATCATGTCTTTGGCAAGTAATCTCTAAAACATGTTTGTGTTGGATTTGCCTAGCTTTCAAGAGTTTCTCCAATAGTTGAGAGGGTTGCATCGGTAGTGGTGTATACTTTGAGCAGTACTTGCACTATAAGTTGGGCTTTGGGGTGGCCCCTGTCAATGTAGGTGAGTTGGCACCAAAGTTGGCGGCTTTGTTGGCTGGGGCTTTAGGTTGCTGAGCTTTTGGACCCCAGTTGGTTGATTTTGTGATTGTGGCTACTATTGCCTCAGTTGTATTTTGCTTGCAAGTATTTTGATTTTTATAGACCACATAAGCTGGGTCATTGCTTGATTGCACTGCCTCTTCTATGTCTTTAATTTGTGCAAATGCCTGACTCAAAGTACGAGGTTTTAGATAGTAAAGCTTTGATTTAATGAAGTCATTTGTGGTCACCTTAAGGATGGTAAGCAGATACATTTTAGGAATAGGCTCGTGAAGTTCATTCAGGGCTACACTCCATCTTTGGATAAATTTCTGTGTTGGCTCTAAAGGTGCTTGTTTAATTTGAATCAAGCTATCTAACATGGCTTTCAGTTTAGATTGTATTTGAAATGGGTGACAAATTGATGCAACAAATCTTCCAGAGAAGATATAGAGCTATAGGGTAAGGCTTGGTACCAGTCTAAGGCTCTTCCTATTAAGGACATAGCAAACACATGCAGAATTACATGTGGCCATGCTTGAAGCAAAAGACTTTTGGTTCGGAATGTCACTAGGTGGGCATTTGGGTCTCCGTCTCCATTATACTTGGTCAGCTGAGGTAATGAGACTCCCTTTGGCAAGGTTAAGGGTGGAATGGTCAATTAGGTCATCTTGATAGAAATCTAGTACTTTGACTTCCTCTTTATTCAAAGTTTTAAGGCGTTTTAATTCCTCTGCCAAAGAGTGCATCATTTTTTGTGCGTCTACCCATTCTTGGGTGGTAGGAAAACTAGTGGATTGAGTGGATTGTGGATGATAATGATTTAATTGTTGCATTATTTGTGGCAAGAGAGGTAGTTGGGCTAATGTTTGTTGTGGTGGGATGGTATTCAGAACTGAGACTACTGGTGGAACCCATTGCCCAGCCACAGGTTGTGAGTTAACACCCTGAATGTGTTGGGTTGGAGTAATTAATGGTGCTCCATGGATATGCACCTGAGGTATGTAATGGATGGATGTGGAAGCTGGTATGACTGATGGCATTCCAATTACTTGAGGTTAATAGATTGATCCTGCATTAGTTTGGGGAGGGAGTTGTTGGGACTGTACTTGTGGAGGGATGATGGAAGTGGACACATCAGAGTGAATATTATTGGGTACGGAGAAGATAGGAATGGAAGTAAGTACCTCTTATTGGGAAAATGGTGCTCAAGTGTTTGAGGATGATGAAGGAAGCACAGTTTCTTCTAGGAAAGGGTGGAATAATGGGTTTGTATAGGCATGGGGACTAACAGTATGGTAGGAATCTTCATGTTCGGATTGGGTTGCAAAATCATCTTCCTCATATTGAGGCTCTATTAGAGGTAGCTGTAAGGCTTGAATTCTAGCCATAAGAGGCTACGATATGAGTTTATGATGGTGTTTAGACAACAGGATTATATCAAATGCTGAAGGGATGAACTCACGATCTCCTTTGTGGACAAGTTCATAGTCTCGTTTTGCTTTCCTTTCCATATGATCGATAGGGAAGTTGGCTTGGATTTTTACACAAATGAAGTTATATTATTCAGGGCGTAGTGTGGCTCGCTTTGGTTGGATTGTGGTATCAAACGTGTTAGGCATTGATGTAGAAGGTTGATCTGGATTCATATTCACAAATTGGGTTGTGAAAGTTGCTATTTGTAGAAAATGGCTAACTTTGAAAATGAAAAAAAAGAAAAAATAAAAAATAATAAAAAAATGACTAAATCTGCCAGTTGTAGGAAAATGGATAAGTGTAAAAATGAAAGAAAAAAAAATGCTAAGTATGAAAATGCAGGGAAAAAAATAATAAGTGTGAAAACTACTAAAAATGGCTAACTCTAGAGCTACGCTGGAGCTTGATATGCTCTAAGAACTTGTTATGCTCTCTAGAACATCCAGAGTTTTGACTAAGTGCTAATAAAAAATGTAGATAGAAATGGTTCATGCCCTCCTTCTAGCGCCAAAAACTATACTAGCCTAAATTGTTGGTGTAAGGCTGGAAGGGAAACAGACACCGAGAGATCGTCGGGCAGCCACAGCTGACCCTGCCTTCACTTGAGGGCAAGTTGGAAAACCGAACAAAGGTAGAGTGCCTTAGATTTTTTGCATGCAAATCAACCAAGGACTTCCCTGAGTGTAAGCTATGGCTAGCACTGGGGTTATCGTAAACGGTGTAAACGGGATGTAAACAGAATGCAAATAGTGACACAAAATGTAAACAGAGCGTACTGAATTATAAATAAAGCGTAAATAGAGCTATATTGTAAACAAAGTGTAAACTGAAGTAAATAATGTAAATGTAAGGTAATAATAAAATTGTATTATATTATTTTTTTAAAAAAGTGCACTAGTCAAAGCATAGTTGCACACGTGTAGATGGCAAGTCAAACGCCTAGCCCCAGGATGATATGACGTGATGATGCAATGATGTGATGTGATGAATGTGAGAAATGCTTGGATGCTAATAGTCAGGTGTGCTAAGCACCCAAGGATTGCAAATTTTGTCCTCTCTCAGAATTGCCAATCTTTCTAATTTTTTGCCACCTCCAATTTTTTCCTCCTAGTTTATGTGAATTGATAGGGTATTTATAGGGTTGGGCAAGGCTTGGGCACGAAATTCAAGAATGGAATCAACGGCTGTGAGATGAGAGGAAAGTAGATCTAGCGACATGTGTCCCATGGATAGTTCGCATGAGTTGGATGTGTGTTGGATAGTTACATTCTTTGACCAAGTTTAATGTATCTATGTTGGATAGTTGTGCACGAGTTGGGTGTGTGTTGGCGAGCTACATTCTTGACCAGGTACATTGCATTTTATAATTTATGGGTTATTCAAGCCCATGAAAGTACATTTAATTTAGACCATGAGGACTTGACATGCCCACAAATGGGGATTTATAATGAAATGTACAATAAGAGAAATTTGACTGCCTAGCGTGACTTGCAGTGTGACCTCCAAAACTTGCAATTTTGAGCTGAAATATGGAATTTCTGATGGTTGGGACCCATAGTTATCAATAGTGGACCCTGAGGATGACTTACACCCTTGAAATCAAGTCATTTTGGCTTAGTTTTGGGGCTCTAAAAGTTGGTGACGCAAATCCTTACGCTATGCAGCGTCTGAAAAAGTAACCCCAACGTCACCAAGTCAAAATGGCACATTTGAGGCCCAAATCTTGATTTTCTAGAGGCTAGGAGCTGTTGGGGACCTTGGTGAAGGTCATGGGGGGTCCTTGTGCTCAATTTTGACCTGTTTTGACTAAGTTTTGGGGCTCCAAAAGTTGGTGACGCTGATCCTTACGCTATGTAGCGTTTGAAAAAGTAACCAAAGTGTGCTTAGCCAAAACCAAATATTTTGAACCTAAAACTTTTGATTGTAGATGCTGGAAGTTGGTGCAGTCGCCTATGGGCCCTGGGGGGACCTTGCTTGTTGAATCATGGGCTATCGAGGGCTATTTCGGAGGCCTCCAAGTTTGGTCATGCTGTACTCATGTTGGGCTACAACATGACTTAGCTTGATTCTTGTCTAAAAGTGCTAGGCCAAAATTAGTGGTGCTTCAATAACTAATCTAGATAGCTAGAACCATCCTCGACAATTGTGCCAATGATGATCAACAAGGTACCCCTACACCCAACCATAAAAATCATAAGTGTTCATACACAATCTAGTCAAATTCCGTGGATGGAACTAGTTGTGCATCTAGATTGTTACGCTTTGATTTTAGTTTGCTAGCTTCCCACTTGGACTAGTGGTAGCTTTATCACATATGATTTACTCTAAAGTGAGGCATATGATTGATGTTATCTAGCCTTCTATTGATCCTAATGACAATAAAGAGATAAAATAAATAAGCTAATTAATAGTGAAAAGTGAAAATCTAAACTAGCCTATGTGTGATGAGTATCTATTCCTAATTTTTCACACATAACTTGGACTTCATGTAACTACTATTGGGATTACCAAGTGTATGTCACCGAGCTTACCAAATGATACACTGCTTGGTTACCAAGTAATTACACTTAAGTACTCATGATTAGTTGTACTTATTTTGCTTACTAATAAGAATAGTAAATAGTAATGAATGGAAATATTAACCAAAGAAATGAGTAAAAAATTAAACAATTAAATCAATAATAAATTTAAGTGATGTTGCAATGATGGAAGTAATCTCAATCTTTATTTCCAATCATGTACTGTATCCAAGTATGTTACACTTGAATAAGGATGCCATACAATAACAAACATCACACTATAGGCATGCATTGGGAAATGACAAAAATTGAAATCACAAAGTTACAAAAAACTATCTAAAATCTATCAACCAACTATCCCAAGTATGCACCCAAGTGCTGTATTTATAAGCTAGCATGGAAGAGATGATATTGGATATCCGACATCATTTCTTGGGACCCAATATCTCATATTCGATATCAAGGATCCAATATTAGGTATCTAATATTAGAGCTAACAAAATCATGACTCATCGATTATCTATGAAACATTTCCCTCTAGGGCCATGTTAATTTACAAACCTGAAAGCCCAAATAAAAAGCTATTAGTCAACATATAATAAAAAAACCTTTCTAAGAACCCAAGCTAGCTAGTAACTGCAACACCTCAATGGATGGATAGGCACACTCAATTTTTTGGAACTCATCTTTTCTACATAGTTATGGGGGAGATGGCCATCCTTGCTAAAATAATCAAAGTGGCTCCTTAGTTTTTCATTTTTTCTATTTTTAACAATTTTTGTTTTACACCATCCTTAGTACGTTTTCCTTTTTCTTAAATATCTTACAATTTCTTATATATTTTACTTTATTTGATTTTTATTTCTCTTAAGTTTTATTTTTTATTTTTCTTTCATTCTTTATTACCACCAGGACTTGATGCAACTGTAGCTGCTAATTGATGGTGGTTTCTACTATAATTTTACTTGATTGCTAATGCCTAGATTCTATCTTTGAATTTTGATGTTGATGTTGATAACTAAGATATGGTTTCTTTTCATGATAAAAAGCAATGAGTCCATGTCAACCACCAATCTACACAACTTTATGGTGTTCCCTTGTTTCAGAAGTATGAGATCCCTTCTTAAAATGAAACTTATAATGAACTTCTGACCTTGGTAGTTTCCAAAATTGGAAAGGATTAAAATGGATAGACAAGGTGTGACTTCAAGAGGATTTGACATTTTTTATACTTGCCTACCCTCCTAGGTGCATGAGTATTTTCATGAATTTCTCACCATTTCACTGTCAACCAATAATAGGAAGCAAAGTCTTTGCATCGTGTGGTTCTCATTAAAAAAATAAAAAATGAAAAAATAATAATAATGGGAATTCAAAGCACACCCCTTAGTAAAAATTATAGGCTACAAGCACTAGTTATGGGGCTAGAAAGACATGTTACCCATGCCTGAAGGCCCCCTCTAACTAAGGCTCGTCCAGCTTCCTATTTCTCTTTTCTTCTCTTTCTGGAATGGGGATTGATCTATGGGGATATTCTTGTACCTTGAGGGGTGGATGAGTCTAAGACTGTTAATGTGAAGTCACTTTAAGTCGTTAGTATTAATTAGGACTATGGATGAATGTTATTAGGTCATATTAACCATGAAACCCACAAGGAATTTCTTATAACCATGATACAAGACTCCATTCCACACTCTACGTCATCCACTTATGCTTTCCATAACTCACCTCACTGCCTTTTGTCATGTTTTTTCAATTACTTGGTTTGATATGGTAAAATTCTTAGATATTTTCTTTGGTAATTTTGTCCTTAACTAACCATAAGCATTAGTAATCCATGAGACCCATGGACTCCTTGGTTTGAGGGCATAGAAGGAAATTAAGGGCATGATCTTGCTATGGGGAGGATCCACTTGCATACTCCTTGGTTGGACTAGTTAAATTCCTCATCCCTTAGGCATTTTTGCTTTTAGATCTTCCACATTCCATGTTGATTACATCCAGTTTTACACTTATTAATTAAAATTCTCTAAAACTTTTCCTAATTAAATATCATTTTCTATGAATATTCTTATCATCTTCAAGCATTTCATCATGATGTTGGCTTTTCTAGCTCCATATGGACCTTAATTTTACAGAAAAACTATTTTTTTTTCATTTTTTATTGTGAAAAATTTTGTTTATCAATTGTGTTAACAAGACCTCATTGATCTAGCCTATTGTGTCGATGCGACACCATCAACACAACACAAAGAAAAGTCTATATATAGCACAATACTTAGTCGATTTTTTACCATTTACTTTGAAATGAGGAAGGATTTTTTGTTATTTTTAAAGCCCAAAACCTTCCAGAGCCCATAACTTTCACACCACTTGTCCAATTAATGTTATTCTTCATTCCTATAGCTATTGGAGATGAGCTTTACATTGTGGGGGCCAGAAACCTTAGGTTTCTGATAAAAATTTTTAGAAAATTTTCTAACTCTGAAAAGGTTTAGCTACGAAAATAATATTAAATCAATAATTCATGAGAGTTAAACCTTTCCAACAAACTCTAGTAGCCATTTAAGTTGAATAATATTAAAGTAATTAATTTTCCATAATCACAACTTAACCAAAGTGTAACTAATCAAAAGAGATAAGGTATCCAAGTGCTTCATGTTACACATCAAATGCTAATCCTTGGTCATGTTTTAATTACAAATGACACCCAAACCAAGGGATTAATGTGGGGTGGAGGTGGAACTATCCCAGCCAAGGGACAAGCAAGAAAAAACTAGAAGGGACTAATAGTTGGAATAGCCTTAGGAATAGGCAACTGAAACACATGCAACTAGACCTCTTTGGGAGGAGCCTGAAGTGGAATCTGTTTGATAGATTATTGAAGCTAAAACAAAGCAACCCCACTAGGATGAGGCACTAGGACCAAGGTCAAACCTTGAGGTCACTTTAACTAATGCTTACCTATGGCAAATCAAGGCTAATAAGATTAAACGAGTGGTTCTTTAAGAACTGAACTTTGGTTCTTTCTTGGACTTTGTCCTAGAAGAAGTTAAGACCCAACTCTAGACTTCTCCCATGTAACCTACCCTTACATCTAGTGGGGAATGATCATGGGGGAAACCTATCTCTTCTAGAAAAATAGGCAGCTTGATGCCACGGTGAAAGTCAAGGACATTAGTTTGTCTTATTCGGTGAAGGCCATCTCTCAGGCCCTTGGGTTGCTAGCCACTGGGGAAAATTTGGTAGAAATCTCAATGCAAGCAAACCTAGAGATGAAGAAGGAGTGGATCTAGTGGTGCTATTGAGTTGACCGCAAGGAATACAGTGCACTTACAATGGCAAAATGAGCATACTTCAAAATAGCCACCTATAACCTCAATTCGACAATGAGGCTAACTATAGTAACAACCTTTTTTGCCCATGTGTGTATCACTTTGAGCAAGAAATTTCTAATTATATATCCCACAACTAATCTATCTTGAGATAGAAAATCACTTCAAGGAGAACGAGCATGGAAGAAAGGGATTTCCTTTTTATGCCTAATTCAAAAATTGTGGAAAAGGGGAGAAATAGTCCACTAGTCTAAAGACATCCTTCGACATGTTCCTGCTACCTCATGGGTAGAGATGATGAAAGACAAGGTGCTTGCCAAGATTTAAGAAGAGGAGAAACCACCACCACCCACCCACTTATGAAACAACACCAGAGGCCCGTATTGACATTAAGTGCATGTGCAAACTCCATGAGTAGCTCTTCCAGCAACAGTAGGTAGGACTAAGTGGTGATGAATCATCTATCTATAGACTAGCATTGAGCCATCTTAATGAGGTGACTTGAACCATCAGTGGGATGGAGGGTACAATGTTGATGTTCTTTATCCAAAGAATATATATGCCTATGATATTAGATCCTAGCACCTAGGAAGTAATGGTATCTCTTTCAGGATTACAACAATTTCCAAAGATCTTTAGGAATGTTGCTACTTTTTCAATGTGCCTGGAGAAAGGTGAGGGAACAATTATCTTGGTGATGCAACACCAAGGGTAGGAAATAGTAGCCAAGGTGGTGGATGAAGCACTCAATACTTTTGTTCACTCTTTGCTAGATGTTGCTACACTCATAGACATGAAGACATCCGTAGGTATAGCAAGTGGGAGATTCAACATAGCCCAACATGAAGAATTGCTGGACCAACTAGTTGGGACTAGGAAACAAATTTTGGAGGTCTTTGACCCTTCAAAAACATCACTACAATCTAATTGGCACTTTTGGAGGCTAAGGGAAAGTTCATCATCACCAATTCCCAACCTGAAGCACCCACATCTAAAAATCGATGTTTGGCTACTAAAGTTGGGGAATTAAGAGCTCACCTCACTAATCCCACTATACTTAGCCAAGCTTGAACCAGAGATGAAGTTTTTTAATAGCTTTAATCCAAACTTCATGAGGCTGACTATGCAAAGGAATTGGCAATCTTTGACCATTCCTTAGTAGATGCCACTGTCTACAACATCCAGAAGGACTTGTTAGAGATTCACTGAGAGAATGTGGTTTTGACCTAGAACAACTATCTCTTGTGAAATGTTGAGGCCCAAAAAGATTAGATGATGGAGTTCATCTAACAATAGTAGGATTAGCTTGCCAAGTTGAATACAAAATTGAGGAGGTTGACTACAAAAAATCATAATCTCTTGATGAAGGAGGTCTAAGTTCTTTACCAAAAATTAGTAATTGAAATTGCCACCTAAAAAAATGAGGCCCTCAAGTTTGAAAGGATTAAGAACCATTACAGGAACCAGATTTTCCTTCAAAAAGAAATTAATGAAAGAAATATCTAGCTAGGGAAGACAAAGGTGAATGAGGCCCTCTAGTAGCTATAACAAGGAGCCAATGTATGGTAGCCCATCTTTAATGGACTAAATGCATACAATAAGGTAGAAATCTACCTCAAGGAGCTGTAAATCAAGGAGTTAAAAAAGTACTTGGAGCTTGCTAACCTTCATTATTCAAATCTGGTAATGCTAACTATTGGAAGGTTGAGGTTACAACTAGAGAAGCAAGTGGCTAACTCATACTTGTATGAGGTTGTGTTCAAGCATCATAAGAGACAAAGCAAAAGCTAGACATGACCAATGCTAAGCTCAATGTTCTCAAAGAAAGATTTACAAAATAAAGATCCATAGTTAAGAACTTGGCTCATAGAATGAATGACATTTAGGAGCTAAAAAATGTTGTTAGAGCATTCAACATTAAACAAAAAAAATTCATTGTCTGGTTTGTCAATGTGAAGGAGTTGTTCCCTATAATGCCTTGTCCATGGGATGTTTCCATACTAGCCCATATTGGTGATGTTGCATCGACCATGTATGATCCCCAAAGTAAGGAAAAGGAGATGAAAGCATTATTAGATGCTTTCCATCTTCCACTAGCAATTGCAGCTGCAATGGGATAATCACAATTTCCATAGCCTCAACCACAACAACTGGATGCACCAAAGGTAGGAGAAGATCCTTTGCCACCTCAAGACATTCCATTGCCTAGGAATATTTGATTTTCTCCTCATCTTCAAGCCACGAGACATGTCTTGATATTAATTTTTGTAACAATGTTCAATTTTGTTGTCATGAACACCAATTCTTGTAAAAGTTGTAAATCTGTACACTTAGGCACTTAGCATTAGTTTGAGTTAGTGCATGTGTCAATTAGTCAATTAATAATCCAATAGCTTCCCAAAATTTTGTAAAGAGCTTGTTTCTCCTTTTGTTTACTTGAGAACAAGTTTTCATTCAGTCATGAGGGTCGATGCAAATGCATTGATATGCTCCCATTGATGCATTCATGAATACGTGTCGATGCAATGTCTTATTTTGCCTATATAAATGCTCGCACTTGCTACATTTATGGCATTCTTTGTTAAGTAGCATAGCCAAACTCTTACAGTTTGTTTCTTCCAGAGTTAAAATATTTTCTAAGTACGTGTAGAAAGAGTTGAGAAGTGTACAAATCTTCATTCAAGCACTGATGTACCTAGACACCTCAGTGTGAATGGTAGTAAAGATGAGCTTTCTTAATTAACCTTGTAGCACTTGGACTTAGTGTAATATTTCTTAATGCATTTACTATTTATGAAATTTATTTTAATGCATTTGATTAATTAATTAATAGCATATAATTAATGCACATATGTACGACCACCTCGAGCATATGTTAACGCTTGGTAATCCCATGAGCATTTACACTTGGTAACCCAATAGGGTTGCAATGTATTCAAGATGTGTATGATAGATGGGAACAGATGCTTATGCTATGATTATTTAAGGAATTAATTAGTTATTAGATTAATTAAACATTTAATTACTTTATTTTATACACTTAGGTGAATTATATAAAAATATAAAAATGATACAAATCATATGCCTTAGTTACACTTAACCATACCATTGTACCTTACAAGTGGAACTAGGAAGACAACGATCATATCTTTAAGATTCACTACCTAGATAAGGTGTAGTTAGAGAGCTAAAGTCTACAGAATTCAATCAAATTACTTAGTAAACCTTGATGCTTTGTATGATTGGGCATAGGAACTACTTGTTGCTTATCAGGTAGGACATGAAACATTCCATGAAAAGATTTAACATTAGATGGAGGGGAAGGAGGCCCATGCCTTATCAATAGAATTAATATTATCAAAAGAAATTATCTTCATATCTAGACAAATAGTTGCAAACAAATTATTAGTAGTTAAAATATCTCAAACATGTTGTTCATTTTGAAAATTTAGCATGTAATCATCAATAGATAGAGTTCCTTGATATTTTTTATTATGAGGTACCATTTGAAAATCACCTAAATCAACAATAGGTTTTTGGGAGATCTTAGGAATAAATATGTATTTCCCCTTAGTCATTAAAGAATTCTTTCAAGTTGATTTGACTCAAACATTCCTCAAAATTAAATTTTATTAAATAATGATAAAAGAAAAGGTTGAACTAACTATTGAAATGTCAGTAGAAAAAATCATTGTAGGATCTATAGTATCTATAAAAGAAACCTTAGTACGATGTACAACATTTGTAGAAGAAATATTATTAGTGTTTGTAGTAACCTAGTATTAACATGCTTGCGTAGCCTTTTTTCATAGCATAAAAGAGCATGAATTAAACATATGACCCTCTTGATGATAACAATGATATGACTTTGAAAGATTACAATAAATAACCTTCTATACATAATCAATTTCACTAGTACATAGAAGAATTTCTAGCTTAAGATAATTAAGAACCACCTCAATCATATATCAAATTTTATGAAAATTACTAGTTGTAGCTAGGTGTAGTGACCGAAAATGTTAGCGGCTAGAAAACACCGATGGGTCATTTTTCATTGATAGTCTTAACCCCATTTCCGCGGGAGGGCCATGGTGGATAGAATGGAAATGGTCTAGTCAATCAGACAGAGACTTAGTCAGTGTTAATATAACCTTTTGCAACTAGATAATTTGAAAACAAGACTAATAGTGCGAGTAATGCTTAAATGTAAAAGAGACAGAAAATAGTGTAAAGTGCAATAATAAGCGAGAGACAAAGTAAAATGTAGTTAGAAAAATGCACCACTTTGAAGCTACAAATTCACTCTGTCAAGGTGGATACAATCGGTTGCATAGCACTGAGAAGTGCAGAGATCCTAAGAGTAACCAAGATGTGTAGAGAAAGATGGTTGTGCGCTTCAATGCGGCCTCAGATATTAACAATGCGAAGTGCTACCAAGGTGGTAGAAAAGAGCAGAACAAAATGCCAGCTGAAAGTGCTAACTGTTTACAATGTTAAACAGAAAGCTTACAATGCTCAAGGTTACAGTGCTAACTTTTTTGGCTTGTTAGCCAAAAAAATTGTTAGCCGACTAAATTGCCAAGAAAACCAGA
This sequence comes from Gnetum montanum, assembly GCA_015680685.1. Classification (NCBI taxonomy): domain Eukaryota; kingdom Viridiplantae; phylum Streptophyta; class Gnetopsida; order Gnetales; family Gnetaceae; genus Gnetum; species Gnetum montanum. Next base: position 251,777 of record MNCI01008302.1, on the reverse strand, counting down.
TCCGGGACCCCTCGAGCGTTGCTCATTGGAGTATTTATAGGACCAAGGGCACATGAAAGATGTAGTTTGGATGCCACATGCCTTGGGCTTATGCTGACATGTCTATGTTACATGGGCATGCATGACCATTTTAACTACGAGCCTGCCACACTATAATTGCGAGCCTACTATGCTGTAATTGTGCTGTTAGGACTTGGAGATGTGTGCCAATGGTGCAAATGGATGAAGTTCATTGATGTAGTGTAACTTCTTGCTACGTTGTGCTATGCTTTGTAGCATAGCATGTTAGTGTGGCGTAGCATCTTGTTATGCCATGCTACGCTACGCTAGCGTAGCGTAGCCACCGGTTCGAAGCAAAAATGTGCGTTGTGTTCTGCTGCATGTGTTGAAAACTTTTGAAGTGCCCCTATTGTTTATTTCATATTTTCTATGCTATGCTATGCTACGTAGCAGAGCATAGCATAGCAGCTGTCCTTAGTCTCAAAAAATGTCACTAATCTACAAACTTTTCCTTTTGCACTGCGAATCTTGAGAACTTGCTAATCCCGCCCTTTGAGATGCCTTCTGTCACTTTTGCAGAATTGCTATGCCTCACTGTGCCTTGTAGCTCAGCATAGCATAGTGGCCAATGTAGCTTGCTTTTGGCCAAGTTCGCCGCTTTCTGATGGAAGAAGACATTACTGAAGGACTTGAAGTCGGGCGAGGGAATTGATCATCTAGGTTTTTGCTACACTGTGCTATGCTATGTGGCATAGCATAGCGTAGCACTGTGCTTCTACAAACGTCTACTAAATTTTGCTATGCTACATAGTGTAGCATAGCGTAGCAAAACTCCTTGACTTAGAAAACTTGCTAAAGTGTTTTGCGTGTTCTGAGCACTGCCAACAATTCCACGCATCGCTCCTAAGTGCGTTGTCGGCTGGATGAACTACTAAGGTGGGCAGGCTGGAGAATTCATTTAGCCTATTGACACCTAGGGTAGAAAACCTGCCAAACTAGATAGTCTAAACATCAGAGCATCCATCTCCTAAAGAAATTCCATGACGCTGCATGGTTTGCAAAGACCTGGAGAAGCAAGCATGCCTTCAAATTTTGGGGTGTTTCATTGGCCCCTCTTTGTTGACATCTAGAGGATGGGCTTAAGAGATGTTGACAAAGAATATGAAACACCATAGAAGACACGATGCTAACGTTGCTGCTCGGTGATCATCAAGACGTTGCTTAGCTATGCTTGAGAGTGTTGCATTGGTTTCTGCAGGGGGAAAGACAAAGCAGGGAGGAAGGAGGTTAAGGAAAAAGGGTAAAGATGAGGCTTAGCAGATTCCCTCGCCAAAGTGCTCATGAGGGAGTCATTTGCATTTTTATCTTTACTTTCGCTGACCTTCAACCTCTTGTAGGACAGGTGTTTCTTTCCCAGGATGAGTTGTGTTACATCCATGTGGGGTTTTGACCTGCCTATAGATGTTTCCCGTGTGGTGAGCTGTGTTATGCACGTCATGGAATTTGCACTCTGAAGTAGCCAAGCTAGTTGAGGCACTTACTTCACGATGCCATAGCATTTCCTCCTATGGAAAGACGTGCTTTCAGCCACATCCTGTAAGCATGACAGAGAGTGAAACAGCCATGATGTAAAGCAAGGGCAAAATTCTTGCTTACTGTAGATGTTGAAGCTCTTGGACACATTTGTTGGTGTATGGTGTCCAAAGCAAAAAGGCCAATAGTGACCTTGGTAGCACTGGCATGGTGGAGCCAGTGTTGAAGGCGCTAGAAGTTGCTATGAGTGCAGATGCTCTGGAATCCTTGCCAAAGGCATGCATTCTCAGTTCAGCTATGGGATCAACTACCACATAGGTAAACATCATGCGAGCCCAAGCATTAGTAGGGGGCTGGAGGATAACGATATTGTGGCTAGGCCACAATACTACTAGAGCTTCAGTGGTAGGCACTGACCAAGGAACTATTGTCAGGGTGGTGGACCATGGTGATGGTAGGTCCAGAGGACCAGTGCGATGTCATACGACATCTTTGGAGGGTCAACACGATGCTAAGGGTGGCGGAATCGCTTACATTCCAAATTTTGTTCCCATTGCATCGTGAACTGTGTTCTGGAGCTGCAACGTCCCACCCCCATGTTGGCACTATGCATGCTCATTCGATGTATACTTGGCGCAGATGCATGCTAGGGACATGACGTGAACCCAGTTTAAGGTCCTAGTAGACCATGTGCTGGTTTAAGGTCCTAGCGGACCATCATTCTAGCTTAAGATCCTAGCAGACCGTACATGTTAGTTTAACATCATAGTGGACATGTCGTGCCAGTTTATAGTCATAGAGGAATAGTTGTGCAAGCTTTACAATGTAGCAGACGGTCGTTGCTAGTTTAATGTTGTAGCAGACGCTACTTGTTCCTACCAGTTTAACATCATAGCAGATGCTGCTTGTTGTTGCCATGCTTTAGATGTAGTATGGATTGAGGTACGTGTGATTCATCGGGTTGGTGAACTCATTGTCGTCTATGTTTTCCAACTTGAAGGCTCCATTCCTGAAGGCTTTAGTGACCATGTAAGGGCCTTCCAAGTTGGTTGAGAATTTGCTCACATGCTCAAAAGCAACCTTGAGGATGAGGTATCCCTTCTATACTGGCCATTGATGCAAGTATGCATGGTGCTTTTGTTATTGCTTGCTCTGGTAGTGCTCTATGTGGCTCAGCGTCTGTGTGCGCTCCTCCTCTATTGAGTTGAGGTCGATGATCCATGACTCATTGTTCTAGGCTTCGCTCATGAAATTAGAGAGGATCATCCAGAGTGATGGTACCTACAACTCAAGAGGCAACATAGCTTCAGATCCATAAACAAGACTGTAAGGGGTCTTACTTGTTGCGGTTCTACACGTCATCCTATAGGCCCATAGAACATAGAGGATTCACTCATGCCACTGCCTCTTACTATTGTCAAGCATCTGCTTCAGCAAGTTTATGATGGACTTATTTGTAGCCTCCATCTACCCATTTTCCTATGGGTAATATGGTGAGGAGAATGATTGCTTGATGCCTAGATTGCTGTATAAGGTTTGGTTTTCCATACTACTGAATTATGGCCCATTGTCGATTACAATAGTCATCCAAAGCCCAAATCTTGTCACGATGTTGTCTAGGATGAAGTGCTAGATCTCCTGAGACATCATTTTCCTAAGGAAGATAGCTTTCACCCACTTAGTAAAATACTCAGTGGTAGTGATAATGAAACTATGCCTTGTGGAGGACTTAGGCATGATAGGTCCTATGAGGTCTAGTCCCCATCATTGGAAAGGCCACTTGATTTGTGTTGGATGCAAGTTCGTAGGTGAGACATGTATGAGATTTACGTATCTCTGGCACATGTCACACGTCTTGACTTTTGATAGATAGTCACACTCCATATGGGGGCAATAGTACCCTAGGTGCCTAATTTTCATAGCCATAGCCCTAGGTGCTATGTGTCCATCACATAGTCCCTCATGTACTTGATTAACTAGCCTCTACGCCTACTCCTCACCTACACATGATAGTAATATCCCGTCATAGGAACGTCGGCACAGGGTGTCATTCCCCATGAGTGTATATTGCTGGGCACACTTGTGGATCGCATCTCTCTAAGTAGATGTCATTCCACTTGGGGGTTCACCATGTTGTAGGTAGGCTTTAATGTTGGCGTATCACTCTTGGGTATCCGCAATGCTGATAGAGGCCACGTGTCTCGCCTGAGTGATAGGCTTAGTACATTCGATAATCAAATTTAGCAGACTTGCAAACAAGTGTGGTGGAATGTTTAGTGTGAGGGTGGCTAAGGCATTTGTCACGGTGTTCTCATTGTGTGGCACGTGTTGCACATCTATGATTGCAAATTGCTTAAGAAGGCTTTTAGCTAGATCGTAGTAGGATTGTAGGTGCGTAGATTTACAAGCATAGACCTTAGTGATTTGATTCACAACTAGTTATGAATCCCCGTGAATCACCAAGTGTTGTATGCATAGTGTTTGGGTAGCTAAGAGGCCTCTGAGTAGTCCCTCATACTCTGCCATGTTGTTGGTGTAGGGGAATGTAAAACGATAAGCAAATGGGTGCATTTCCCTAGAGGGGAACGTAATGACGGTAGCTGCACTACCTCCTCGCACAGTTGAAGCATCGTAGAAGTGTAAAGTAGCTTCTAGGTGTGATGGGGCAATGTTGATAGCTCCAACATGCTCATCTGGGAATTTGGGATCTATGGTTGCATGGTCGTCGACAGGTGAGGCTGTAAGTTGTGTTGCTATGGCTTGACCCTTAGTCAACGACTGGATTACGTAGTATAGGTCGAACTCCGTGGTTATTTCTTTCCATCAGGCTATCCAACTACTTTCATACAAGTTGTTAGTAATAGCCTGGAGTATGTTGGTTTTGTAGATGATGTTAATTGTACTACAAAATAGGTAGTGCCTCCACTTTTTTAACACAAACACTAAGGTAAGGAAATTCCTCTCCACTTCATTGTATTTTTTCTCATGCACTATTAATGCATGACTCAAATAATACACTGGTATCTCAGATCTGTTGTCTTTTTTCTGATATAACAGTGCTACGATAGATGTGTTAGAGGTGGCAAGGTAGATGAAGAAAGGTTTATCCCTCTATGGCGGATGCATAATTGGGAGGTGCAAAAGTTCTTCCTTCAAGTCATCGAAGGCTTGTTGACACTGGGTTGTCCACTCAAAGTTAACCCCTTTCTTTAGAAGATGTTGCATGGGGTGTAACTTGTCAGTCAACTTTTCTATAAACCTTCGGATGAACTGTACCCTACCTTGCAACCCACGTAGCTCCTTAAGGTTTGTAGGAGGTGCCAGGTTGACTATGGCCTTAACTTTGTCAGGGTCCACCCGTATTCTGGCCTCCGATACTACAGATCCTAACATGCACCCGATTTTTACCCCAAAGATACATTTCTTAGGATTAAGGTGTAGATCATGCATTTGACAACACTTAAGAACTACCCCTAGATCACGTGGGTGATCAGCGACCTCCTTGGACTTGACTGCTACATCATCCACGTAGTCTTTTAGCATTTCTAGGATGTAGTCACTGAAGATGTAAGTAATGGCTCATTGGTAGGTTGCCCTGGTGTTCTTGAGCCTGAAAGGCATCATGGTGTGACAAAAGGTACCCGATGGGATCATGAAGGTTGTTGTTAGCTGATGCTTTGGATTAATACAAATTTGGTTGTAGCTGGAGAAACCATCCATGAAGGATAGTAGGGCATGACCGGCCGTAGTGTCAATGAGTTGATCGATGCTTGGAAGTGGGAAATCATCTTTGATCATTGCTCTGTTCAGATCCCAGAAGTCTATACAGATTCGTATTCCTACCATTTTCTTAGAAACCACAGCGATGTTGGACATCTATTCCGAATAATCAACTGCGCGGATGAAACTAGCTTGGTATAGCTTGGTGATTTCGTCTCTCAAAGCTAGTGCGATTTCTGGTTTGATCTTACGATCCTTCTGCTTGACTACCTTCATGCATGGTTCTAGGACAATGTTGTGCTATATCAGCCTCGGATCTAGACCCAGCATGTTGTTGTATGACCATGTGAAGACTTTGATGTTGTCTTGCAGAATCTTAGCTACATTTTCATGTGTCTGCACATCTAGAAGGGAGCTAAGTTTTAACGTTTCTACTTCCCCCTTGGACGTGATCACAGGTGTCTCGACGAGAGGGTCCTTAGTTACATCCTCGGCCTCCAAATCTAGAGTTTAGACTAGATGCTTGGGCCAGTCTGGGGATGTTTCTAAAGATGCTATGGTGCTAGCTATGGTTGACCCCTAATCGATTAGGTTAGGGTTCAATTGTCTTACGAGCTTGCCATGTGGATCTGCTAATGCTAAAGATGTGGAGAGGTCACGATGGACTTCCATTTTTTACTTAACCTATCAAAATGAGATGAAACCCTGGTTAAGAGGCACCTATTGGTAGTAATCATGTATAACGAAAACTTGCAAAGTAATGCCGAGATGTAACTAGCGAAGTATGATGTAAAGATTAAAATTTTTCCAGTTTAAAGTCATGGAAAACCACTAAGGCATGAAGATGCAAAACTACTAAAAGGAAAAATGTAAAACTATCAATATGAGAATGTGAAACTGTAGAACTGCCAATGCGAAAACATGAAACTACTAGTTTAGCGTCATTGCAATCTGCGAACGTATAACAGATCAAAACTGCTAGTTTAAGGTCTTTTTGGACCATTAAAGTCGCTGCTACGCTAGGATTGCTAGTTTAAGGTCTTTTCGGATCAATAACGAGAGTAGAACGCTACACTAAAAATGCTAGTTTAAGGTCTTTTGGGACCGCAAAAGTTACAACTGCACTGGGGTTGCTAGTTTAAGGTCTTTTCAAATAGCAAAAGTTACAACTACATTGGGGTTGCTAGTTTAATGTCTTTTCGGATTGCGAAAGTTACAACTACACTAGGGTTGCTAGTTTAAGGTCTTTTCAAACTGCGAAAGTTACAACTACACTAGGGTTGCTAGTTTAAGGTCTTTTCGGACTGGTAATGAAATTTTTTTTATTTTGTTTTTGGGAAAGCAAACAGTTAGCTTAAAGCGTGTCAATATTTTAATGCCAACAGTGCTGCGATGTCGTGGCGAGCATGCTACACTTTACGGTGCACTTTGCATTAAACAGAGAGAGAGAGCAGCAAGTTTTCCTTTTTCAACATTACAACCATAAATAGGTATTAAACCTTGGTAACCTTGTCATTCTCACCGTAAGAGCGTAGGGCCCATATTCGGAGCACAAAGCAACTTCAGAGCGAGGCGCAATTGTGCTAACAAAGAGTAAGGCGGTTTTTTGCATCGTGACGAGGAAAAGTCTGCAAGCAGGACGATGGCTCCAAAGAAGGAATGTACTCACTTGGCACTTGCAAAGGTCGAGGAGGCGAAGGAAACATTAAGGTGCAGGACACAAGCACGTGTTAAGATACAGGAGGACACGTCGTTGACCTAGTAGGCTACTATGCTTCCTTTGCTTCCTTGTGATTTTGTTATCAGTTTTTGTTTATTTTCTTCTTTCATTTTGTATCCTAGTCTTAGTCATCTGTGTTTTCTATCATCGTGCTGTTTTGGCCTTTGCATTGCCGCTGTTGCTATTTTGGCCATGGCGGATGCATAAACACTATGCTATCATTGCATGTAAGGTCACTTAAATCGCCGCCGCTGCAGTTGTCATAACTACGGGGGTTTGGATAGTTTAAGTTACTTGGCTTTCGAATGGCATAGTGTAGGATCCTCAGGAGGGTTTGGCCATGCGTGGTGTGATAATGCGACACGTGTTTTGTCGGGATGTATTGTTAATCACCCTGTTAGGGTTAACTACTCTATTGCTATGTGTTGGCAACAGTTTGGGACATGACTACCAACGAGTGTCCTCAAATAGGATTTAGGTGCTTGTTGGTCTTCTAGCAACACCAAGGCTTAGATACCTTCAAATAGACTTAGTAGCTAATGTGAGTATGTGTGTGTGATGTTGCGGTGTGTAGTTGTGAAAAATGAAATGATTGCATTGTGTGTAAACTACAAATGACTTATCTTAAAGAGATTTAGTCAAATTTGCCAAGTACTGTGAGTTGTTGAGAATTTCTATTTTGTTTAATTACCTAGTCTACATGGTCCTTATAATACCTACTTGTAACAAATAAAATTTTATAAAAACATTTGAGCACAACTTTGTGAATCTACTTCTAATTTTCCCCAGAGAAAGAAATAGTTCCACAAGAAAAATAGAAATAGAGCAAGATTCAATGGAAATAGAAAGGAAAGAAAACAGATTGTGTTAAGTCCTCAAATGTTTAAACAAGGTAAGATGATACAAGTAAACACTTTGTAATAAAGCTATCTCAAATTAAATATCTATGAATTGTTCAAACTTCCAAGGCTCAAATAAGCAATTTCTTCAAGATAATCCCACTATGCTACCAAAAAATTGCTACGTAAACTATCATGTACGAGACTCCATTTTGGCTAGATAATGGATATCAACAATTGCATTCAATAGAACTTTCAAAAGACTTGAAAATTTCTAATTGAAATACCATAGAGATTCACTTTAAAGATAAAAGAAGCTATTCTGGTCCTATCAAAATACCAAACATTTTCTGAACCCTCTTGACTATTGAATCGTTCAACGGCTTGACTACAAGCAGAGGCTCTCTTACAACGATCTCAATAACAATTCTTACACATTGCAAAATAATCAAATTCCCTATTAAAATGCTCTTCGGGCTTTCAAATGCAAGTTCTTCTATCACAAAATTTTAATAGAAATTTTCTATCATGCAACAAGAACAATAAGAGTAATCTAAAAATCCCAAAATTACTTGCCAAGCATGATACTATCTAAACCACTAGCTAAAAAATTTAAACAAAATAAAAAACAATAATAAGAATAACTCACAGGACTATGACAGAGATGATGAAATCTTTTCTTTAGCAAGTTATCTTACAAGCAATCTTTCACAATTTCTTCTTTACAATGCTCTTCCCAAGACCCAAAGTGTGTCTCCAAGTGAGAGCTAGTAATCCTCCAAGTGTGTGATCTCAAGAATAGTCCATGAACAAAGGACTTGATAATGTATAGTTGTTTTTTTTTCTAGGAATGAGGTTTTTATAGCACCAAACCTTATGTTTCATGGGAATTTTCTTCCAAAAAGATTTCTATTCAGCTGTAAAGAATTCAATAAAAAATTTAGTACAGTTCAGTATTAAAGGACTTTCATAAATTTTTTCTAAGCTTTTAATGGGGGTAGAAATGTTGGCACATTTGACCATTTCATAGAACAACAAAAGTAGATACTGAAAAAAGGAAATGGTAGATAACATGATAAAAATATAAATGATATTAATTCTACTACACTTCCATCGTCTGTGTATACAAGACAAAATAAATATTCAAATGAAAAAGATGATGGTTGTCATCTTATTGATATACATAATCCTGGAGGTCTCATTTGGATTGATGTGGATGAGCCTTTAAAAAAAACAAACAAACAAATAGGAGGACAAAAGGAAAGCAAAATCCAATGTCATTTCTTTGTGAAAGCTTTGTAGAACATTGATTTCTTGGCACAGGAGATTTTGTGAGTCATGGAAAATAGGGAGAATGATTCCTATGCAAGATTTTGCTCAATTTAAAGCTTTATCGGATCCATCTCATGTTAGGGTAGAGAGAGAACGTGAAAGAGTAGAATCTAAAAAAGGACAATTAATGAGGGATATGTCTAATAAAATAGTGAAGCTTGAAAAAGCCTTGGCAAGAGTTAATATCAAGGAAGAAAGGAAAAATAGGAAGCATAAACATCAAGAAACTAAGTTAGCAGAAGATGAGAATGAAAGTGACCTTATTATGTCCAACTTTCTTGATATTAAATCTGATAATGAGTTATCTAGTGTTCATTATGCAAGTAAATCTTCTAGCAATGGATCTAGCGATACTTCTTCTCTATCAAGTTCTGAAGAAGATATGTCTTCAGATGAAGAATGTAATAACAATGAGGAAAATGGATATAGTCTTCGATCTAAGGAAAGACTAACTACTTCTAGACCCCCAAATGTTATTACTGATCCATCTACTAAGAGAAAAGCTTTTGAGCCAAATAGAAGAGATAAGAATAAAGGTAAAGACAATCAAGTAGAGCAAAGCACTCCAAATTAGTCTTTTAATAAATGGATAAAGAAACCAAGCTTTATTGGTGATGGAGAGTATGATTTGATTGAAGACCTTAAACATGTCAAGGCCAATATTAGCTTTTATCAGTTGCTTCAAATAGGAGATCAGCAAAGAAAGGCTTTAGAGTTCATTAAAGGTAAAAGGAGAGTTAGAGAATCAGAGTTAAGTTATGTGTCTAATAATGATGAGAAATTAAAGACCTCGTATGATAAGGAAGCTCCTCCTTTTCTTTTGACAATGAAATTAAAGGATAAATACTTACACAATTGTTTGATTGATTCTGGAGCTACGTCTACTATAATGCCATTGTCTATATGTAAGAAACTTGGTTTGATTCCTGAAAAATCAAATAAAAAGATTGTTCAAGTGGATAAAAGTAGAGTGAAGATTGTGTGTCAATTACCAAATGTCCTATTGGAAATTTCTTTTGAACCCTGCATCAGAAGTAAAGTAACTATTCAAGTGGCAGACATACCAGATTTACATAGTCTCTTATTAAGTAGAAGTTGGAGCAAGAATTTCTCAGGTTACATATCAACAGATTATTCTCACATGTGGCTACATTGGAAAGGAGAACCAAATTAAATATACATCTATAGTGAACCTTTGATGATTGATAACATTACTTCAAATGGAAAAAGTAAAATGGTTGAAAAAGGAGGTGTTGAAAACAAAATTTGTACACTCCAAGAAAATGAGAATTCATCTGAGAAATAAGATGAGAGGATTACTGAAGAAAAAGCTCAAGAAGATCAAGTTGAAAACTCAAGCAAGCCAAAAAGTAATAAAGAGATTGCTTATGAGAAGGTTAGAGATATGAGGATTCCGCCCAGAGTAATCCTCACCATTCTCTTCCCATCTCAAGAATAGTCCATGAACAAAGGACTTGATAATGTACAGTTGTTTTTTGCTTTTTAGGAATGAGGTTTTTATACCCCCAAACCTTATATTTGATGAGAATTTTCCTTCAAAAAGATTTCTTCAGCTGTAAAAAATTCAATAAAAACTTTAGTATAGTTTAGTTTTAAAAGGCTTTCATAAATTTTTTCTAAGCTTTTAAAGGGGGTAGAAATGTTGGCACATTTGACCATTTCATGGAACAATGAAAGTAGATACTGGAAAAAGGAAATGGTAGAGAACATGATAAAAATATGAATGATATTAATTCTGCTACACTTCCATCATTTGTGTATACAAGACAAAAAAAATATTCAAATGAAAAAGATGATGGTTATCATCTTATTGATATACATAATCCTGGAGGTCTCATTTGGATTGATGTGGATGAGCCTTTTAAAAAAAAAACAAACAAACAAATAGAAGGAGAAAAGGAAAGCAAAATCCAGCGTCATTTCTCTGTGAAAGCTTTCCAGAACATTGATTTCTCGGTAGAGTAGATTTTGCGGGTCTATAAAGTGAATCCCAAGAACACTGTAATGGCTACAGTGGAGCAGATTTGCAAGAAAGATGGTAGCAAAAGCTTTAATTCAAATGGGAAAATCATTGGGGGTGGCCAATGCACTGGCATATCTCCACCATGATTGCCATTTCCTCGTCATTCACGGAAATGTCAAGAGTTGAAACATTTTAGTAGAGTTAGATCATGAACCTAAGATTACTGATTTTGGGTAATTAAAGAAATGTTTAGGACCTCGAACAGCTTCATTCTTTCTGTGGTACAATGCAGGGCTACATGGCACCGTCTTAAGTGCAGGAAACCCATTCCAAAGTTGAAGCTTCTTGCTGAAATTTATTTTTCTTAATGTTGACAGACTATAATCATTATCATTAATAATTTCAACTACTGTGGGAAAAAACCCCATACCAAATTTCAGACTAGGATATTATACAAATTCAAATCATTTACTCCAGACATTTTATCAAACACTTGCTACGCAAACTCCATTTCTCTAATTTTTCTTCCTACATGGTAACAAGCTGTTGGCGACGAAGCCATTGCAAGCCACCGATGACGACAACGACGAGGATGATGCTAAGGTTGAAAGAATTGGCACTACTCCTGTGCCTCCATCACCTGTTTCATGGTCTCTGCATCCATCAGAGAATGAGAAATTTGTTGGCATTCCAGTGCCTCCTTCATGTACACCTTTGTCGCGGCCATCACCATCTCCATCTCGATTCTGCATATGATTATTAACAGCACACACACATACTCACATTAACCACTAAGTCTATTTGGAGGTATCTGGGCCTTGGTATTGCCAAACGACCAGTAAGCACCTAAATCCTGTTTGAGGATACTCATTCGCGCTCGCGTCCCAAACGGTCACCAACACTATGCTAGGCGATTTTCACTACGCTATTGCTTTCATGTTCTTGCTACACTATGCACAAGAAGAGGGTTATGCTACGCTATATGCATGAAATGCTAGGTATTGCTATGTTGCGTGTGCATTGCATTTGAACATGATGCTAATATTTGCTGGTTGTGTTGTGCAGGATGGGACTAAGGCCAATTCTAATTGTCCTAGAAATTGTAGGGGTCCTGTGTTAGGTAGGAAAACCTGTGACCAATGTTCTTCCTCCTTAGATATGTGTGGGGGAGTAGGGGGTCTAGTTCAGGAAAGGAGCACAAGAGTTCCTACAATACCTCCTCCTACACTTCAGTGTGATTGTTTGGTCATACCTAGAGGAGGAAGAGGTAGCCGTCATAATAGAAGCTATATTGCCTAGGGCAAGCCAGGGCATCCTAAGGTTTTTGACAGATGGGGAAATCATGAGCAGGCAGGGAGAAGGATCCAATCAACAGCCAATAGGGTTACGACATTTGTCCTGGATCTGGGATATGCCTGAGTACAGCTGCTACCATTCTTACAACACATTGTTTGTTGCATGTTATATGGAAACGTGCTTCCAAAACCCACTGGGAACCATCTATTGTGCTGGTGGGTGAGTTTTTTGCAGCTCTGTTCCACTATGTTGTGCAACACTTACCATATTGGCCAAATGCTAACAATATGTTTTTGTTACCAGGTTCTACATCAACAAGGAAGGGCTTCACGAACGAACAGGTCTGTTGACTACATCACGGATAGCCTTGCAGGAGTTCTCTTCTGCTGAGAACTTGCAGACAGGTGTGATTGGTCAATGCGGGGGTGAATACCACACCTACCCAGAACTATACCCCATTCCCTATGGTCAATGTAAGGAGCCTAGTTGGCTAGATGAGGGGTGGGCACAACCCTTCAAACTGATCACCATTGAACAAGTTCTAGTTAGTCTTCCATCATTCCCGTTACCGTATAGACCTGGTAGGATAAACAGTAAGTGTTGCATGCTTAAGTGTGTTTGCAATCTTTGGATTTTTTGTGTTTTTTTGCTAAACATTTCTTGTGAAAACTGTTATAGAGGCGAAAAAGCCCTAGGAGGTGATGGTGGTAACCATCAAGACATAGGAGGAAAACATCTACTTCAAGTATGGAGAAGTAGATACAAGCCAATGCTGGATAAACAATGTAGCTTCGGACTCCTTGGTCTAGAATATCCAAAAGGCTAGGCTTATGGATCTATTCCTGGCCTTGAATCTGAGAGTTCCTGCCATCTAGATGCTCTCCCTGTGTGACTCCTTTTTCGACAAGGCGGGCTGCTTCCGTACGCGCATATAGGATGTACGGGTGGTCATTGAAATCAATGACTAGCTATTTGTGGACCTGTTTGATGTCCCTACTGATGGCGTCCTCATAGGGTCGAAGGACAAGAAGGAGCTAACCCTTTAGAAGAAGGACATTCAGGAGTGGTTAGGGATTGCCAAGGAGTGAAAGGGGCTTCCCATGGAGAAGCTTAAAGAAGGACCCACCAAGGAGATTTACCCTATCTTCCGTGCTCGTGCATTCCCCCAGCTACTTTCCCAAGGGAACATCCTAGGGATTGGGCAGGCCTGGATAATGCGTGAGGTCATGGAAGAGGGGGCCCATTACAACTGGGCCAAGTTCCTATGTAAAGGCTTGTAGAACGAAATCTTGGGGCTCCATAAGAAACCAAAGTCCCGTTCCAATATACATTATGCCTTTTACATAGCCTGTCTGAAGTGTTTCATGGAGTTTCTGGTGGTTCAAGAGAATGGAGCCTGAGTCATGTGAAATCGCAACCATATTTTTAGACCATGGATCTGCCAGATCCTCTAGACCAACCAAGCCCAAGATCCCCCAGAAATAATTGGGGAGTCATTTTTTGTGATGACTAAGGATCGGGCTGCTCGCAACTTTTGTGGCCAAGACAACATAGGAGAGATGCCCTCCACTGTAGCCAGTAGCGTGTCGTAGGGGGAACATCTCATAGCCGAGACTGTGGCCAACAAGTTGTAGCAGAAGAGGCCTCCTCCAGCTAAGGAAACCCTTCGCAGGAAGGAAGAGGAGGGGTAGAGACTGCAGCTTAAACTACGGAGGATGCAACCCCCCATTGGTAAATGCTTTTCTTTAATGCCTACTTTGTTATTGTCTGCTACGCTATGGTACGCCAGGCGATGTAGCATAGCGTAGCACCTACTTTAAGCTAACTTGTTTTGGACTAATGCAAACATGTTTCTTGACTAGTAGAAGAAGAAGAAGAAGAAGAAGGTGACAAAGAGGTTCCGGCCCCTAAGACCGGGGCGACAAATAAAGACTCAAAGGCCCTAGTCTCAGAGAGAAGGGTACCAATCAAGAAGGAAAGAACTCCTGTTGCTAAGGCAAGGGCTCTCATTATCAAGCATAATCCTCCTATTAATGAGGAGGGAATTTTTGGAGACGAAGAAGAGTCTCCCTTGAATAAAAAAGATGCTGGTCTCTCAAAAGGAAAGGCACCAATGCATGAAAAAGAGGTCCATACAAACTTGGCAGGGACTTCTGCCAAGTCTGCTACCATCATTTTGCATTAGTAAGAAGGGAGACTACAATTGGACACTGGTAAGTTTGGCAATATGTCTACCTTGTCATAGCCCATTTTGGCCATTGTTGATATGTTTAGTTATGTGATAGGTACCACCGTTGATGCTATAGGACCCTCTCTGATTTGTGTGGAATTATGGGCCAAGATCCTTGATAAGTTTGCATTCATGCAGGGAATCGTTGACGACATGATTAGTCACCTTCAGCAGATGGACGCTAATATGGGTAAGTAGTAGTGCTAGATGCTTTCTTGTTGCTATGCTAGAGTTTTTGAATTTGTTAACTTTTCTATGCTAATGCGACTGACATGCTCTTTGTGTCATGGCAGCCTCTCGGCTCAAATGGGACCCGACATAACCTTTGAAAGTTAGTGTTGTGCCTACATTTCCACCTGAAGTGATCAAGGTATCTTGTCATGCATACGACTAGGCCTACAAATGTGCTTTGCACTCGGCATGCTCCTTGTGGGAGTATAAGTGTGTCAACGAGGACCAGTGGAAACGTGTCCAAAAAGCTAAGAAGGAGAAGGTTGACCTAAGTGCCAAGGTGGAGGATCTCAAGTCGAGGAACGTATTCCTCATAGCCTGTGACACTAGTAATGAGGATTGGCTCACGGCTGTGATAGATTACGCCAGATTTTGGATAGTCGCACATCAGAAGGTCGAAGCAACCCACGAAATAATAGAATAGCGGATGCAAATCAACTTGTTGGCTCAAAAGTGTTAGGATTTGAAAGATTTTAGAGCCAAGGTTTACGAATGGGGGCAGTCCCAGAAAAACCACAAACACATGTATAAACTGGAAAATGCCACCCATCTTAAACTATACAAGGATGCCGCTGTGGAGGTGTTTATGTATAAAGAATTTATAAATGCCATTGACACTTCTGAGGCCTATGCTAAGTTCAAAGAGTAGATAAAGGTCACAGAATCTCCTAACTGGAAAATGGACCTTCCCATAGGAAAGACTACAACTGCCTCCTTTTCTTTGGGACCACTGAGGTGGACGACCACCAAAAGGGAGAGAGCTATTGTGGATGCTGAACCAAGCAATAGGTAGTGGGTGGACATCATGGCAGAGGAGGTCTGGCGCTACCTCGGGCTCAGCTTAGATCAGATACCCTTTGAGATGAATGTAGGTCCATCTCAGGTTAGTTTCTTTCTACTATATTAATGCTTATGCTCTATTGTAGCTTGCGTTTGTTGCCCTAGCTGACCACTTCATTCCTATGATGCAGGTTTTAGGTGAGGGCGTAGGGCCCGTAGAGGGAAAGAATGAAGAGCCAGCAGAGGACAATGCATGGGGAGGTAATGCAAAAGGAAATGATGTAGAAATGAATGGTGAAGATGATGCGAACATAGACAACCCATGACAACATGGGATTTTTTTTGAAATTTTGAATTTTTGTAAAATGTTTTGCAAACATTATCCAAAAGAAAAAAGTGTTGAATAAATAAGAGAATTTTGGAAAAGAAATTGATTCTGTGTTAACTTGTGCATTTTCTATGTGCTACATTTTGTGTAAAATTTTCATTCTTTCATGTGCTATTTTTAGGTTGTTTTGGGCTCTTGCTAGTTTTAGGTCAATTCAGGCCATATCTAGTTTTAGGCCATTTCAGGCCATGGGGAAGAATAGTTTTAGGCCATTTTAGGCCTTTGCTAGTTTTAGGCTATTTCGGGCCTTTGCTAGTTTTAGGCCATTTCGGGCCTTTGTAGGTTTTAGGTTGTTTTGGGCCATAGCGTAGCATGCCAAAGAGATGATATGTTAACAACTTGAACAATGGCTAATCGGTAACTTTCGTAGATAGATGGATGCAAACAATGAAGGATGGTAATGTACAAAGGATGGCGACTGGGTAGGAAGTAGTAGGGTTACTAAGCTATGCGTAACTGCTTGTTGACCCATTACGAGTTGAGCGGAACGTAAGGCTAAGGCATTTTGCTAGGGCCTTCGTTTGCATCATTGTCCTCCTCTTGGAAGGGTAACTCAACCTACACATTTTCATTCTGGAAATCAACTTGCTGGGCTGATTCACCTGATGGATGGTTAGTGTATGCATAAGCAGGTGCTTCATTCTTAGAGGTTACGACCTCTGAGCCCTGCTCCATGTCTATGTTATTGATTGCTTGGGCTGCTACCTCGTCACCATGGATCACCACCTCCCTTCCTACGTATGGTAGGTGGATTTCCTGGTGAATGGGTGAAGAGATAGCCCTAAGTTGTGCTAACCATGATCTCCCCAAGATCAAGTTAAACCTAGGCATCTTCTCAACCATGATGAACGTCATGTTTATGGGGAATTTTTCCCTTACCACGAAGTCTATGTGAACCATGCCCTTCACCAGGATGCGTGCTCCATTGAATGACCTTAGTCATGACATTGTTGTGGGTTTGATCTAGTCAACCAAGCCCAAATTTTCCACAATAGGGAAGGGGATGACGTTCGTGGTAGCCCCATCATCAACTTGTACCCTTCAAATCTAGTGTTGGTCGACCTAAATTGTGATGAAAAGGGGTGTTGTAGTCACCTGACCCCTTTCAGGATCTTCCCTAATGGAGTCTTTGCTAAAATTTAGTTGAGATGGTTATGGCTCTGTAGGTGTAGACGGAAGCATGACTGAGTGGATCGCTTCCTCTTCCACTAGCATGTCTTCGTTGACTGGAATTGCTGTCAACATGCGGATTAGAGCCTCACGGTGTGGGACAGACATCATGAGTAGGTCGTACAAGTTTAGTGTAGTATTTTTCTTATTTTAGAGCTTGTTTAACCTGAGTGAGGGCATCCAAGAGGTCCTGACCACCCCCCTATTTAATGCTTTCCTCCTCTTCGATTCGTCCCAAGAGACAAATTTCCCGAGGAGGGGCAACTTCGGACCTAGGCTTAGATCCTTTCTGGCTGGGTGGCAAGGACTGTGTGGTTATAGCAACGTCCCTCTTTGGTGATGAGGGCATGGATGTAGGGGGTGAAGACATAGGGTTGGAAATACCTGGTGTGGTACTTCCTCTCGATGTCTCACCTGCAAAAGACACTTCCCATTTTTTAGGACAAGAAGGTTATTCAGTTGTCTTGCGTGGGGCAGGAGCTATCGAAGGAGTCGACCCCCTGATGATAAACAGAGCTAACGGTGTTAATGGGCAAGGTAGCATGGTTTTGCTAATAGGTGACATAGAGATGGATGCTCGTGGAGGGACTCTTAGAATGAATGAATGTTGCGAGCTTCGGCTAGCCGCTGGTGGTGCTGGTACCCTACGCTGAGGCACGCAGACCACAAATGGCTACTAAGGCGGCTTAGGATCATTGTCAATGTCAATGGTGTTGATAACATAACTAGCATTATTGGTGTTGAGGGGATATGCGTAGATGTGTAGGGATTGATTTTTGGGACGTACTGGGTTTCTTTCATCCAACACCAGTTTTCCCTGATCAATCAACCTTTGGATGTCATCTTGCAACACTAGATAGTAATCTGTATTGTGAACATACTATTAGTGGTAGTTACAGAACCGATCTAGCCTAAAACCCTTAGGAACTAGGAGCTCATTGGGCAAGGCCAAAGAGGGGTTCCTAAGGAGCTCGCAGTAGCACTGATGTCTTCTGATTCCTTCTTTCGACATCTACTTATGTTGGATGTGCCCCACTGCCAGTAGCTTCTTCAGAAGTTTTAAAGGCTTGAGAGGTAGTAGGATGCACTTTGAGTGATCCTTACACTCAAAGTTCGGTTTGGGTTGTGTAGATGTCTTAGGTGCAGGTACTAGAAGTTGTGGTGCATTGCCTTGCTTGGGCCTGGGATTAGCTACAGGTGCGGCTGATTTCTTGTTGTTCTTGTTACCATTGTTACTAGGTTTAGGCTTGGCCTTGGTCATCACAGTAGCCACTATGGTTGTTGGGACCTTATCCTTGTCCTTCTTTGTGAAGGTATTTTTGTAGGCAATGTAGGCCGAGTCTTTGCTTGCCTTGGCCATGTCTTGTATACTCTTAGTCTAAGCGAAGGCTTGACTAAGACTGCGAGGGGCGAGGTAGTATAGTTTGGACTTGATAAAGTCATTCACTACACCCTTAAAGATAGCTAGCAAGTGGGCCTCCATGATGGACTCACGGATTTTGTTAAGGGTTGTGCTCCAATGCTGGATGAACTTCTAGACTAGTTCTAGAGGATCCTGCTTCATGCTCATCAACTGATCCAGCATGGTTTCTGCCTTCAAGTTATACTTGAAGCGCATCATGAACTTGGTCAGAATCTCTTCTAGAGTTGAAATGGATGAGTGTGGCAGCGTGCAGTACCAATCCAGGGCTTTCCCAGCTAGGGACATAGCAAAGACATGAATAATCGTGTGTGGCCATTGTTGCAACAGGAGATACTTGGACCTAAAGGTAACAAGATGTGCATTGGGATCCCCCTTCTCATCGTACTTTGTGAAGTGTGGGAGGGATATCCCTAGGGGTAACATTAGCATGATGATTGTAGGGTTGATAAGGTTTTCCTGGTAAAAGTCCATGACTTGTACCGTGTCAGACCAGATAGCTTTGAGGCGTTTTATTTCCTCGGTGAGGGTCTGGATAAGCTAGAATGCTTGGACCAGACCCTGCGATGTTGTGGATGATTGGGGGACTATCGAGGTAGCTCCCATCTATGGAATGGCAGGGGTGGTAGCGTGACCCATTAGCGGTACCGTTGGGACAGCCCCCACAAGCAGTGCTGCTTGCGGCATCCACCACCCGGTAGGTCGTGCTATTGGAGTAGCAACCATGGGTTGGGTTGTTGGATAGACCGCTTGTGTCGTCGGTAGAATAAACCATAGCCCCATGTTGGGTTTTACTATTTGTGGGGTTTGGTAGGTCTAAGGGCGAACATAATGAGACATCTGCAATGGTTGTAAAATAGGCGAAGAAGTGAATGGGGTGCACCATGTGGACGGGCCCGAGCCCACCACGGTGGGTGGAATAGATGTGAACGTAAGAATGGAAATAGAAGTTGCATATGACTTTAAAGTAGGTACAGTATGAACATGTGGTAGGGTAGCCGTGATTGGTGTGTGATGTGCTACAAGAATGAGCTGATGAACGATTTGCGGAGGCATAGTTGCTGCAAATGAAATAGGGGAATAAGGGTGTTAATACGTAGGGAAGGTGACATGGCTACCATTTGCGGTTGTGATTGTAGGCTGTGGGAGCCTAAGCATGATCACAAAGGGAGTGGTGATAGACAACGGATTGGCCTAGAAGGACTGGGCAGGAGGGACAGGAATGGGGTTGGTTTGACCTCCCTCATCAAATTGGGAATCAAGTTTCTCTTGTTCATCCTGGAAGGCATCATCTTGGTTAGACGTTGTGTCCTATTGATCCCTAAGTCTGGCCAAGTAGATTAGCTAGTCTAGAAGCCTTTGATTTATCTTTGTCAAAGGTATGGAAGCATCAGGAGTGGGAACAAACTCCTTCCCATCATAATAAGCGAACTCGAAGCTACGTTTTCCTTTGAATTCATGTACATCCAAAGGTAGGTTTGCCTAAACCTTTGCATAGAGGAAGTTATAGTGCTCATGTTGCTGGGCCAAGCCCTTAGGTCCTCAATTTTGGATCCTGATGGATCGACTTGTTTCCAGTGTCTGGTTGAGCAGTTGTTCGGCACCTGTGATGCCTTGAACCTTGATGGGAACTTTGATGTTGAAGGTATTAGTAGTAGTAGTTGCAGAAGTCATTGTTACTAAGCTAGATAATTTTGCAAACATGAAAAGCAAGGAAATTGGAAAGCTAAATAGTTTTGCAGACAACAAAATAAAAGGAATTGGGAAGAAATCAAAAAGGCTTTATGTCTTGTCGGGCCCCCGAGGAACCGTCGAAGCGACCAATATGTACCACACAATGCATAAACAACCGCAAAAGGGTGTCACGTTTATGCTAGTGCACAATATGGTATAGAATGCATGCAAGACTACCATAAGATAGGCAAGTCAGCTGGTGACCAGAGGCTTTATGTCCTGTAGGGTTGTCGAGGAACCGTCGAGGTGACCAATCTACATCGCATGACGTGTAAACAACCATAGGTGGGTGTCAAGTTTACGCTAATGTGTATCAAGGTGTAGAAGGTTTACAAGACTACCATGACATGCGAAAAGGGCACCAAAAGACCCTCCTTCTAGCACCAGAAAAACTATAGTGACCGAAAATGTCAGTGGCTGGAAAACACCGATGGGTCATCAGTTGTTGACAGTCTTAACCCCATTTCTGCGAGAGGGCCGTGCTAGATAGAATGAAAATGGGGCACCCTGAATGGTCTGGTTGATCAGATAGGGACTTAGTCAATGTTAATATAATGTTTTGCAACTAGATAATTTGAAAATGAGACTGATAGCATGAAGTAATGCTTAACCTAAAAGAGACAGAAAATAGTGTAAAATGCAATAATAAGTAGAAGACAAAGTAAAATGTAGTTAGAAAAATGCACCATTTTGAAGCTACGACTTCGCTTTGTCAAGGTGGATACAATCAGTTGCACAGCGCTGAGAAGTGTAGAGATCTCGAGAGTAACCAAGATGTGTAGAGCAAGATGCTTGTGTGCTTGAATGCAGCCTCAGGTGTTAACAATGCAAAATGCTACCAAGGTGGTAGAAAAGAGCAGAACAAAATGCCAGCTGAAAGTGCTAACTATTTACAATGTTAAATAGAAAGCTTATAATGCTCAAGGTTATAGTTTTAACATTTTTTGCTTGTCAGCCAACAAAAGTGTTATCCGACCAAATTGCCAAGAAAATCGGATCCGGGACCCCTCGAGCGTTGCTTATTGGGGTATTTATAGGACTAAGGGTGCACGAAAGAGGTGGTTTGGATGCCACATGCCCTGGGCTTATGCTGACCTGTCTATGCCGCATGGGTGTGAATGACCATTGGACATGCATGACCATTGTAACTACAAGCCTGCCACGCTGTAATTGCGAGCCTGCCATGTCGTAATTGTGCTATCAAAACTTGGAGATGTGTGCCAACGGTGCAAATGGATGAAGTGCATTGATGTAGCGTAACTGCTTGCTACACTGTGCTATGCTTTGTAGTGTAGCATGTTAGCATGGCGTAGCATCTTGTTACGCCGTGCTATGCTACGCAACGTAGCGTAGCGTAGCCACCGGTTCGAAGCAAAAATTTGTGTTGTGTCCTACTACATGTGTCGAAAAATTTTGAAGTGCCCTGATTGTTTATTGGATATTTCCTATGCTATGCTACGCTATGTAGCATAGTATAGCGTAGCAACTATCCTTAGTCGCAAAAAATGTTGCTAATCTGCAAACTTTACCTTTTGCACTGCGAATCTTGCAAACTTGTTGATCCCGCCCTTTGAGATGCCTTCTGTCACTTTTACAGAATTTCTATGCCTTTCTATGCCTTGTAGCTTAGCGTAGCATAGTGGCCAACGTGGCCTTCTTTTGGCCAAGTTCGCCACTTTTTGATAGAAGGAGACATTGCTGAAGGACTTGAAGTCGAGTGAGGGGACTAACCGTCTAGTTTTTTGCTACGCTATGCTATGCTGCATGGCATAGCATAGCGTAGCACTACACTTTTCCAAATGTCTTCTAAAGTTTGCTACACTACACAACGTAGCATAGTGTAGAAAAACTCCTTGGTTTAGAAAACTTGCTAAAGCGTTTTGCACATTCTGAGAACTGCCAACAATTCCACACACCACTCCTAAGTGCATTGTTCGCTGGATGAACTACTTAGGTGGGTAGGCTGGATAATCCATTTAGCCTATTGACACCTGGGGTAGGAAAGCTGTCGAACTGGACAGTCTGAACATCAGAGCATCCATCTCTTGAAGAACTGCCGTGACACTGCGCGGTTTGCAAAGACCTAGAGAAGCAAGCATGCCTTCAAATTTTGGGATGTTTCATTAGGGATTCAAAATATTTAATTGATCTAATTTGAAAGACAATATCCCTTTTAACTTTTTCAAAAATCAATGGAAGATTTTATAATTCAACAAGAATAGAACCCTTCAAAATTTAGGAGATGTTAGATTAAAAGAGAAACTCTACTTGCAAATAATTAATAGAGCATGATGATGATTGAAAACACCAATATCAAGGACCTTAGAAATCATCCTTGAATCAAAAAATTCTACCACCAAAAATGAGTTTGATAGATCACGTACATGGACAACATGCAAAATGAAATCTTTTCAAACGAAATTTAAATGATTCAAAAAAATTGAGAAACAAGGTAAAAAATTTAGAATCTACATGAAAAGATACTTCCAAAAATTTCCTAAGTAATTAATTCATATAAATCATCAAGTAATTTGTAGAATCATTAAGAAGTGGTGGATCTGCTTGAAGGATCACCTACTAAATCTGGTAGCATTGCATGTAATTCCAAATAGATTTTCTAAAGAAATATTAAATCCACTAAAAAATCATATTCATTGGAGAAACATTAGATCCATTGAAAAAACATAAGATCTATTGAAAAACATGTGATTCAATTAGAAATTTATAACTCAACATTACCTACTAGAATCAAAATTATGACTTGAAGCTTGAGTCTTATCACTAGGCTAACACCTCATTGTTAAATATAATATAATAAATATTGATAAATTACAAACAATAGATCACTAGCATCCTTCCAAATTGATGACTTGTGTTAAGTTGGCTTCATTGAGAAGGGCTCGATGTAACCTCATCAACTTGGCCTTGTCGATGAGGCCTAGTTGATGCATCCTCCCATGCGTTGATGAGGCCCCATCGACATAGTGTCATGTGTTAGCTATAAATACGCATTTGCAGCAGCATTTATGGCATAGGTAGATTGTAGTTGCAGTGGAGATCTTGCATTTTTTCCATTTGAAAATTACAATTTTTCCTTCGAGTGCCTGCAGCAAGAGTCATTGAGTGTATAGATCTTTATTTGAGCATTGTTGTACCTAAGCACAATAGTGTGTGCAGTAATAAAGATGAGCTTTCTGATAAACCTTATAGCACTTTGAATAGATTAGCTATTTCATTTATGCATTCAATGTTTTTAGTTATTTGTTAAATGGTTTCAATTATTTCATAAATATTTTTCAGCAATTGAGTTAATGAAGTAATTAAGCTAGATAAATTAAATACATAAGTACAACCACTTAGAGCATAACACATATTAACTTAGAAATCCTAGTAGCATTATTGCTTGGTATGCCTAGTAGCATAGCGCTTGGTCACCTAGTAGTGGATATGTCAGTTCAGAATGTGTACAGAAAGTAGGAATGGATACTTATGTTAGGATTAGTTAAATGATAGTTAATTAGTTAATTTAGATTAGTTAATCAAATTCCTTTTTATCTACATTTCAAGCACCGAACTATAAAACATAAAAAATGATAAAAATCGAATGCCTAAGTTACACTTAACCATACCAACAAACATCACAAGTGTAATTGGAAAGACAATGATTGACCTTAAGGCTAGATTCACTTCCTAAAGGGCTAGTGCACTAGAAATGACAAAGTCCACCAAATTTGACCAGATGGCACATGAATGCTTTATGATTCATATGGTTGGACGTAGGGGTACCTTGCCACTCATCATTGGCACCATTGTCGGGGACTTTGTTTGTGGAACATGTGCTATTTAGGTCTAAGTGAATACCATTAATATCATTATATGAACCTCAAGGTCAATATCATTCCCACTATACATTAAAATTATAAAAGCACAGTGACAATTTTATTTTGTTTTGCAAAATGTCCTCTTCTTCTTGCAAGCTCGAAGATACCAAACCACCAATCCAACAAGAATGCAAGGTGGTATACCCTCATTTAGATGAGTTTGTATCAAACTTCACATTCATCCTACATCAAGATGAATAGATGCGATGGCATGATATAGAGGGCAACATCGTCTTGCCCCCTAATCAATCTGTGCTCGGGATGCTATTCAAAACCCTTAAGAAGTTGGACATAGTAGGTCTTCATGAAGAATATGTTGTGGATGGATATGACACTCAAGACTACTATCCCACTGAAACACAATGTAAAAGAGATCAACGTCAGAAGAAACTCCATGAAGTTACAAATATGAAACATTACACCAATCCCTTATTCTTACTAAATCAAGATGACATTGAGGATTCTCCTACTGAGGGTTCTCAACATGAAGCTTCTCCACTACCTACTACTGATGTCAAGGGTGTGAACCTAACCCTACAATCCACTATTCATAAATTGGATTCAAAAAAGAGTGATAAGCAAGGTAGGGACTTAGGTAAACATCACAATAACAACGGATCTAAGGATGGTGATCTTAACAAGCATAAGAGTGGTGGTGAACACTGCGGTGGCAATGGCGGTCCACCTTCCTCTTCATCTTCTTCATCTGATTCCAAACATTCCTCTTCATTTGATGATTCTCATGGAAGCTACCATAAAAAAAAACTATGATGAAGGTGATTAGCTAGATAACAATGACCATGAATGCCACCAAAATCAAAGGATGGTCAAAACCATCATCAACGTCACCGACACAATGATGATGTTGAACCTCTATTGGTAACTTGAAGCATGCTCAACATTGTAGAGGTAGTTAAAATTCTAACTAGGCATATGAAGGATAGCCAAATCAAGTTCCTAGACATGAACAATATTCCAAGATTTGAGGGGGGATACAGTTCTGATCCATAGACACATCTATAAGCTTTTCATGATGCCTATGCTTTGCAAAACATAGAGAATGAATGGAAAAAACTCAAGCTTTTCATAAGGACACTCATCAAAGAAGTTGAAAGTTGGTACTAATCCTTAAAGCTAGAATCTATTTGCAGATGGAGTATCATGCTAAAGCTATTTAATGATAAATATCAAACATACTCTAGAGTATCTAATCTAAGAAGATAAATCCAAGGGTAAAAATAGGGAGCACATGAAACCTTGGATAACACCATGGGCTAATATTATTCACTCTTACATTGATGCACTAGCCATGGTTATTCTTAGAGGAAAAAACTTTGCCACATCATAGATGGGCTCAGAGCCAAGACTAGAAGAACCCTTGGGGTGTATGCCCAAGGAAGATTATTTGAACTGAGAGCCCATTATATCCAAAGCCTAATTGAGAAAATAGAAAAAAAAGAAGGTGAGCTACAAAAGAGGGAAAGTGCTGAAGAGTATAATAGGGACCCCTCCATTAGAAAATGAGAGGTTTGATTTTGTGACAAGGAGGAATCACCACTTGATGAAGTGGTGAATAGAAAGACCTTTCCTATTCAAAGATCTATGTCTGACATTTTACCCAAGGTTCACAAGTCATGAGACTCTTTGGATGAAAAGTTTCAAACTACTTTAAAGATTACTGAAGAATCCAAAAAGAAAAATAGTGATTGTAATCACAAGAGGCAAAAAGAAGCTGAACGTCCCTACCAAATAGGTAATGGAAAAGTTGTTGTAGTAGAGGACGTTGGGGAGTTTAACTTTGATGATGAAACTGAATGTGAAATTTTCCAATATGAGCATCCAAAGGGATATTTCCCTATAGTGTCAAAATTACAAGAGTTTGGAGTGTACGCATTGAATCCTCACCTAGCATGTAGGCAAGCTTCTAGATGATTACCTTACCCTCAAGGTAGCTCAAGGCAGTTCCACCAACAACACCAAGCTTACTACCCAAGTGGAACTCCTTCACAACCTTATGAAAAATACTAATAGTGGTACCAACCACAATCATGGGTAATGCCACCGCCAAGGTAGAAATACCCTTATAGACAACTAGATCCATATGGATACTATGTTTAGTAGCTCGTATTCCCTAAAAGTTATACAAGTCATGCATCATTCTAGCATCACTATTATCCTCTAGAGCACCACCAAATACATTCATCACCTACTCGAGGGAAAAACCCATACCTGTATCCTTATCATCCTTCACATCCCTTTGCACATACACCTCCACCTTCAACCCAGTTACCTCCTACTCCATCTATGTAGGGTGAGATTCATCCATAGCCACAACAATGAAATGCTACAAGGGCTATACACTCAACCAGTTTTTCAACCAAGTGGTATGAATAATTGATCAAGGAAAAGACCTTTCTTCTAGCCTAGCAGTCCTCTCTAGCCCTCACAACCTACTCCGATTAATCTTCTTGCATCTCCAGCATCCTCATCCTTTGCATCAAATACCTTTGATTGCCCTTCAAATTAAGTGCCATCTAGGATCCACACTATAATGCTAACTCATGTTGTTTCGGATTGGATCAAGGCTAGCAATCTTTCTATGAAAAGATATAACCTAGGCTATTTACTCATCTATTTATAGATTGCTAGACAAGAGCCATGTAAAGCTCTTCTTGACTATGGTTCTAGATTTAACCTCATCTCTCATGACATGTACAAGTCCTGGAAATTACTACCTCTTAAGAAGAGTAACATCCATAAGAATTAGCAGATCAGTCAATTACTGTTCCTTTGGGATTAGTAGAGGACATTGTGACCATAGTTTGTGGGTGGTCCTATCCTACTTATTTTCTAGTAATCAAGGTGGAAAATTGCAAAAATGAATTCCCCATCATCATGGGAAGGGCTTGGTTAAGTATGGTTGATGCAAAAATGGGTATAAAGGACCTATCTTTAGAAATATCTAAGGAAAATGAGCTAGGAAAGGTTGAGAAGAAGTGTATTCTATGCATTTCATACAACAATAACAGGTGTAATTGTGTGCAAAACATTTGGGCAGTCAAGAGTACATACATTAAGGCATGCAATTAATGTGCATAAAAAATTAACATTCAAAGGTGTTTATACATAGCAACCAAAAAGTAAGAGGTCACTCAATGGATAATAGCTAACTCAGATAGCAGCAAAATATCCATGGAGCCAACTAAGAGCCTAACATGTGCATGTTTTGGAGGCATGGATAGCATTCAATAAGTTCATTCCCAACTCTCTAATGAAGATGATGATTGTTGGCGACCATTTGGGACGCGACCGTCAACGAGTGTCCTTGAATAGGATTTAGGTGCTTGCTGGTCTCTGGCAACACCAAGGCCCAGATACTTCCAAATAAACTTAGTAGTTAATGCGAGTATGTGTGTGTGCTTTTGCGGCATGCGGTTGTGAAAAATGAAATGATTGCATTGTGTGTAAACTACAAATGACTTATCTTAAAGAGATTCAGCCAACTTTGCCAAGTACTATGAGTTGTTGAGAGTTCCTATTTTGTTCAATTGCCTAGTCTACGCGGTCCTTATAATACCTACTTGTAACAAATAAA
>MNCI01008302.1:190706-215625 GCA_015680685.1 Gnetum montanum | reverse complement strand
GCAATAAAGCTATCCCAAATTCAATAACTATGAATTGTTCAAAATTCCAAGGCTCAAATAAGCAATTTCTTCAAGACAATCCTACTATGCTACCAAAAAATTGTTGTGTAACTACCACGTACGAGGCTCCGTTTTGGCTAGATAATGGATGTCAACAATTGCATTCAAAAAAACCTTCAAAAGACTTGACAATTTCTAATTGAAATACCATGGAGATTTACTTTAAAGATAAAATAAAGCTATTCTAGTTCCATCAAAATACCAAAGATTTTCTAAACCCTCTTGACTATTGAATCGTTCAACGACATGACTACAAGTAGAGGCTCTCTTACAACAATCCCAATAGCAGTTCTTATACATTGCACAATAATAAAATTCACTACTAAAATGCTCTTAAGGCTTTCTAACACAACTTCTTCTATGGAAAAATGTTAATACAAACTTTCAATCGTGCAACAAAAATAATAAGAGCAATCTAAAAATCCCAAAATTACTTGCCAAGGATGATACTATCTAAACCACTAGCTAAACAATTTAAAAATAAAATATAAAAGACATAACTCATAGGACTATGAAAAAGAGGCTGAAATATTTTCTTTAGGAAGCCATCTTACAGGCAATCTTTCACACTTTCTTCTTTACAAATGCTCTTCCCAAGACCCAAAGTGTGTCTCCAAGTGAGAGCCCAAGTGCTAGCTAGTAGCTTTCCAAAGTGTGATATCAATGTCTTCTCAAAAGTCATCCTCCTTTTTTTTCTTACCCTTGAAGCCATTTTATAGGGTTCAAAAGGTAGTTACATACTCAAAAATATCTTAGCTAACTTCTCTCCCAAGTAACTTACCCAACAAGTTAGGAAGTTAGGAAGTTAGGAACTTAGGAGAAATATTGTAAATATTATTTTTGTGAATAATGAAAAATAAATCTAATAGCTCCACATAATTGTTATTTTCATTTTTTTTTGTTTAGAATTTTTTAGTTTTGAATACTATTGAAGGCCTAGTAATTTTATGAACTAGGTGATGGTAAAAAAAAATACAATATCCACCTTGGTGTAGACGTTGGTGGTAGCAGTAGCTAATCTGTGTAAATTTATATAAATAATTTATCTGCATTTGCACCCGTGTAAAATTTTCTAGAAACAGAAATTTAAATCTGGTGATGGCTTAAAATATGAGGTCCGAATGTGAATGCGCTAGGCCTAGAACTTCCAGCAAATAATTCCAAATTATCCCATCCTGCCAAAGTCATTATCAACTGCCACCACAAAAGAAGGTTCTGCCGCTGCATCTAGCATCGTTGTCGTGTGGTGTTTAGTTGTTGAAGAGTGGAGGAGGAAGATTTTCTTGATGAAATAATGATGTGCTGAACATACGGTTCTAAAAAAAATAGGCCAGAATTCAAATGACAAACACGATTTAGAGTTTTAATTACCTTGAATTCTTATTTTTTGTTTTGCCCCAAATTTGCCTAGGGCTTCCATGAATATGCACACTTGCAGAACATAGAGCATCAGCAAAAGATGGTGAAGGGTAAGGTAAGTTGAGAATGGCCCTGCAACCATTAGAAAATCCTCTGTGTAGTGCGCACCTTGTAGAATGCAGAGAATGTCTAGGAAGGCGTTGAAGGCGAGCAGATCCAGGGAAAGTTGAAGCACTACATATCGGTGGGAAAAAAATTCAAAACTGAAGGTGTTGCTACTCGAATTCAAGAACTGCCACCGCGAAGCTCTGATTGTGGTTCCTGTTTCAATTGGAGTGGCAACAACCATAAGAGCTCCTCCTCTACCATCTATGGAACCACGTCCGCTGTCCTTGGAACCACACCCTTGCAAAGCTCTATCACAACACGCCCGGCAGGGCACCACCGATCTT
This sequence comes from Gnetum montanum, assembly GCA_015680685.1. NCBI lineage: Eukaryota > Viridiplantae > Streptophyta > Gnetopsida > Gnetales > Gnetaceae > Gnetum > Gnetum montanum. The sequence continues at coordinate 213,754 of MNCI01008302.1, read as the reverse complement.
GAGGTCAAAGAAAATAGTTGGGTTCACCATTCTGTCTCGATCAGATCACGTACAAAAACAGAAACCGTTAAAGATTGATAAACCCTAGCACTTGTCTGCATCAGTACCAATGCATCTCCTTTCCAATCCATGAGCAATACCATAGTTTAGATCATTGTACTTACTGTCATCTATGAAAATTGTTCCATTTGCAAAACTTTCATTTTCTATATTCAATTTTGTTGTAGTATTTAAATTAACAATATCTTCTCCATCATTTTGCAAACATCCACTAATAGTTTCCCCATTTTTGTTATTCATATAATCTGTTGATTTTAATTTTTGAATTTTCATTTCCAGTTATCTTCTCTCATTCTTTACTAGTATCCAAATGATCAATTCCTGAACATATTTCTAACAATAAAGAATTCCTTGCTTGTCAATTCATTCACCATTGGCACATTATCTCTTGCAATCTTCTATTCACTGTCGTTCATATGTGCATCATTATTTCCACCAATAATATTATGGTCTTCCCTAGATCCCATACCAATGGTATGAAATAACACATTCACACTCTCCCACTCTTACAATAATGTTTAAGATGAATCTTACTATTCCATGAAATGGCCAAATGTGCCAACAATGATACTTGTTGGGAAGAGTTGAAAATCCTTGATCACTTCAAGTAGGAGCCTTTGGAACTTAAAACTTTATCAACCACTATAGAGTATGCATTTCTAGAGAATGGTAAAGCAATCATAATTAATGCCAAACTTACTCCTAAGGAAAAAGACAAGTTGTTGAAAGTGGTGAACAAATGGTCAATAGCTTTTGCTTGATTAAATCTAGAGCTAACAGGAATTGATCCAAGGATATGCTAGCATTGCATCTACACCAACCTGGCCATGAAGCCTAGAAGGCAACCACAAAGATGGCTAAATCCGAAATTGAGGCAAATTGTCAAGGAGGAGATAGAGCAACTCATCAAGGTAGGGTTCATCTATCCAATCACAAATAGTGAGTGGGTTAGTCCACTTGTAATTGTACTAAAGAAGGATGGTAAATGGCGAGTCTACATCAACTTTAGGCTATTAAATATGGTAAGATTTATGGATCACTTTCCTTTTCCATTTGTGGATCAAGTATTAGACACCATATCTAAGAATTGTTATTATAGTTTCTTAGATGGTTATAGTGGCTATAACCAAATCCAAATTACACATGAAGATTAGGCCAAGACAACATTCATGAGTCTTTGGGGGACTTTTGCATATTGTAAGATGCCATTTAGTTTGTGCAATGCCCCTACAACATTTCAATGCTTGGTCCTTAGTATCTTTTAATAGCAAATTGGTAGTGGTGTTCAAGTCTTCATGGATGACTTTTCCACCTATGGAGCTACCTTTGAGTAAGCCTTGGACCAACTTGAGCAAGTACTGAAGAGATGTGTAGAGACAAACCTAAGGCTTAATTGGCAAAAGAGCCATCTCATTATCTAAGAAGGCATTGTGCTAGGGCATCAAATTTTGTAGAAAGGGATTGAGGTATACCTAGTAAAGATAAGGGTCATCTAAGGAATAACACATCAACCAAAGATCGTTAAACATGTTCAGTCATTTCTTGGACACACTAGCCACTACAGGTGATTTATTGAGAATTTCTCTTAAGATTGCAAAGTGGTTGGTAGATCTTACAAAGAATGATGCACCTTTCATTTGGACTAAGGAATGTAAACACACATTCCAACAATTAAAGGAGAAACTCATAGAAACACTAATCCTATGATCACCAGACTGGTCTAGATGCTTCCATATCATGATAGATGTATCTAACTATGCTTTGGAAGTGGTACTCATGCAAATGGATGATAAGAAACATCCATATTATATCCACTGCATGAGTCAATGCATTGTGTGAGCACAATTAAACTACACCATCATGAGGAAACAACTAATGGCAGTGGTGTACACACTAGAAAAGTTTAGGCACTATGTGCTTGGTTACAAAGTATTTGTGCATATAGACCATAGTGCAATTTTCTTCCTCATGAATAAGACGATAGTGAGCCCTCGTGTCATATGATAGATCATGATCTTGTAGGAATTTGATCTGACTATGGTAGATCAAAAAGGGACTGAGAATGTGATCACTAACCACCTCTCTTACTTAAGATGGGATAATAAAGAGGAGGAGGGCCCACTCTTTGATTAGTTTTTGGATGAACTTCTCTTTATTGGAGTAATAAGTGAACAAATTCCTACAAAAGCAACATGATATAATGGCATCCTTACATATCTTCTCACTCAAGAGATGCCACAAGACTTGGATTTTAGCAAGAAGCAAAAATTTCTATTTGTTTGGTTTAAGTATGATATTTCCTCATTTTTTCTATTTGTTTGGTTTAAGAATCATAGGCTGTTGAGAGTGTACAAAGCTCATATTTTTTTGGTTTGATTTAAGTATGATATTTTCTCATTTTTTCTAATAAACAGTGCTTTATTATCATAGGACATCGTGCCATTGTTGCTGTTTACTAATGATGGTTTGTGCTTAATGTGTGATTGTTGATGTCTAGTTTCTATTTTTGAATTTTTATGTCTAATGATTTTGACATGGTTTATTGTTCATGGAACAAGCAATGAGTCCATGACATCCACACCCAATGAACTCTATGGTTTTCCTTATTTTTGGAATCTGAGGTCCCTTCCATTAAAGAAACTTTTAATCAATCAATGACCTTGGTAGTTCTAGAGTTAGGAAGGATTCAAAGGTTTGTAAAGGGTGTGAATTCAAGGGGACTCAATCCTCTTTGTACTATTCTACTCACTTGAGTGCTTGTTTATTTTTCATGGAATTCTTACCATTCCACACCAACCACTAATAGGAAGTTAAATAATGTCATTTCATGGTGTGGTTCCCATTCAAAAAGAAAAAAAAAACTATGGGAATTCAAAGCATACCCCTTCAACATGAATAAGTCCTTGCATGGTGTGGTTTCCATTTAAAAAGAAAAAATAAAACAAAATAAAAATAAAATAAAATAATCATGTGAATTCAAAGCACACCCCTTGGACAAATAAATGGGCTACAAGCACTGGTTATGGGACTCAAACAGCATGCACCTATACTTGAAGGTCCCCTCTAACTAAGGCCCTCTCTCTCTCACTTTCTACTTCTTTTTTCTTCTCCTTGTGGAATGGTGGTTATTTTGTGGAAGCATTCTTGTATCTCAAGTGGGTGGATCGGTCTTAGAGTGACAATGCAAAGTTACTAAAAGCGGATGGTTTTGGTCTGGACTGAGGATGGAACTTCCTAGGTCATTTTAACCACAAATTCCACAAGGGACTTCTTATGACCTCAATTTGGAACTCCATTCCACCTTCCCTATCATCCATCTATGCTACCATAACTCACCTCACTACTGGGTTCTATGTTATGTTCTATGTCTTGGTTTGTTGTGTTAGGATTCTTGAGTAGATTCTTTTGGGTTGGTCTTTAACTTTTCATGATCATTAATTAACTATGGGGCCCATGGACTTTTCAATTGAGGTTATGCAAGGGTGAAAAGGACATGAGCTTGATATGGGGAGGACCCACTTGCATAGCTCTTGGCTTGGTTAGTTAAGGTTCCTTACCTTTGACATCACTACAATCCTATCTTTTGCATTTTCCACTAAGTAAATCACTTAATGCTCTTTAATATTTCATTTCATTCATCCACTAAATTAAATTCTCCTTTTTTCAAAATTTATGAGCTTTAACACCTCCTTATGATGCTTTTATACTACTATTGGTCTTCTAAGCTTTCATTTGATCCCAATTTCATCCAAAAATTCCTTGTATTTTAAAAGTTTGACCAAGTCAATGGTGGTCATTGACTACATCAACGAGGCTTCATTGATGCAATTGATAGCATCAATGAGGCCTCATTGACTAGGCCTCATCAACGTAGTTCTTAGATCCTATATATACCATTGAGCACTTAGGAATTTTTGTCATTGGTTCATAACACAAGGGGAGTTTTTGCAATATTTTAGAGCCCAAAACCTTCCAGAGCTTATAACTTTCTAACCCTTTGTCCAAATCACTTCATTTTTCAATCCTACACTTACTAGAGGTAAGATCTTTATTATGGAGGCCATAAACCTTAGGGTTTTTGATGAAAATTTTTCTAGCTCCCCCAAGGGTTACTAACATTAACCACATATAAACATCAACTTTCTCAATGGTTAACCCCTCCAACAACCACTAGGATGAATTATTCATAATAACACATAAATTAAATGATAATTGTATTAATTAAATCAAGCATAATCATAACTTATCCAAAGCATAACCATCTTTAAGAGATAAGGTATCCCAATTGTTTTAAGGCTACACAATGGTTGCTAATCCGTGGTCTTATTATGATTATAGATGACACCCAAACAAAAATGTCCATAGGATGGAGAACCATCACAACCATAGGAGAAACAACTTAGAGATAAAGGGGCTAGCAAGAAGAAGGATAAGAACTACTAAAGGCAACCCATTGCAATGGGACCTCTTTAAGAGAAGCCAAAAGTGGAATCTATCTAACAGATTCTAGAGGAAGAAATGCTGACTGAACAATCATGAAGAGGAGAAGTGCCTAGACCCAAGCCAAGGCTTGAGATCACTTTGACTCAAGCCTGCCTAGACATCATTTAGTCCTAAGACATTCAAAGATTGATTCTTCAAGAGATCAACTTTGGGCCATTTTTGGAGAAAACTCAAAAGGATGTCAATACACAACTGCAGACCTCTCCCATGTGGCTATTCATCATGTCCAATGGTAAATGGTACATGGGAGAGACCTATCTTTTTTGAAGTAGCAAAAGGCTAGGATTTGTTGTTAAGATCAAGGATATTCAAGTGTCCTACTTGGTCGAAGCCATTGCATAGGCACTTGGGTTGCCTGACATAGGAACAGAACTAGATGAATTATCTACAAAAGGAGATCTTGAGGCCAAGAGGGAGTGGACCCAGTGATGCTATGAGGTCAACCGTAAGGAGTATGGTGCACTCACATTGGTGGAGTGGATTTATTTCAAGATTTCTTCCTATAACCTTACTCCAATGGTAAGGCCAAGCAAGATGACTACTTACTCCATCCCAACATGTGCCACTCTAAGCAGAAAGTTTCCCATTAACCTTCCACAATTGCTATACTTGGAGATTGAGGAATGTTTCAAAGAAAAGAAATGTGGAAGGAAAACCTCACCCTTTTCATGCATCATCAAAAAACTTTGCAAAAGAGCAAGCATTATTCACTACTCTAACGACACTCTCAGGCATGCTCCCTTGGCCTCATGGTTAGAAATCATGAAGGATAAAACACCAACAACAACCCAAGAAGAGGAGCTACTGCCACCACCACCCACTCAAGAAACAACACCGAAGGCCTTCGGTATCTACATCAAATTTGAGAATGGCTCTTGAGAAAATAAGAGCAATAAGAAAGACTAAGTGGTGCAGATCCATCTATGTACCTGCCAGCAATGAGTCACCTTAATGAGGTGGCCTAAATAGTTAGCCAAATGGAGAGAGGTGGTTCCATCGTCTTTTCCTAATGAACACAACTACCTTCAAGGTCAGATCCCAATGCTTAAGAGGTGATGATGTCACTAGAAACACACCATCTATTTCCAGAAATCTTTGGGAATGCCCCCACTTTCTTAGTGTGGTTGGAGGAAGGTGAAGAGGCAATTGTCTTGGTGATGCAACACCATGGCTAGGAGACAATGGCAGAAGTGATTACTAACTATGTAGCAGAAGCATTGAACACACCCACGATGTCTGTACTATACATATCTATACTTCAAGATGTACAGACATCCACAGGCATGGCTAGTAGAAAATTGAATGCAACCTAGCATGAAAAGTTGTTGGAACGACTCATAGGAATTGGGCAACTGACTCCAGACATTTTTGATCTTGCAGAGAATATCACCACAACCCAATTAGAGCTACTAAATGTAAGGGGTAGATGCATTATTTTGGAGGGGCAACTAGAAACAACCAAAGAGCAAAATCAACACTTGGTCATAGAGCTTGCCGAACTTTATGCTTGACTTGTAGATCAAGAAATCCTTAACCTAGCAGTGACAAGAGATGAAGCTATCAAATAGCTTGAATAAAAATTTTAGAAGGCTAAGGAGGAGGTAGTGATGGCCATCTTTAAATAGTTCATAGCTAAAGCTGAAGTGTACTCAATCAAAAAGGACTTGAATCAGATGTGCCAAGAGAATGAAGCATTGACTGCACAAAATCATTGCCTATGAAATGTTGATGCATAAAAAGATCAAATGTAAGAATACATTCATCAATATCAGGAGTATCTTGCTAGGGTAAACATTGAACTAAGGAAATTGGCTATGGAAAATCGTAATCTATTAATGGAGGATGTACACACCTTGCATCAAAAGTCTACAATCGATATCACTGCCTGGAAGAATGAAGCACTTAAATTTGAGAAAGTGAAAAATCACTACACAGACTAGGTTGGTCTGCAAAAATAAGTAAACGAAAAATGCATCTAGATGGCAAAGGTGAAACTGAATGAAGCCCTCTAGCAACTCCAACAAGGAAGAGAGATGTGGCAGCCCATCATTGATGGGAACGACACCTACAACAAAGTAGAGATCTACTTAAAGGATTTACAAATTGAGGAGATGACAGAGTACATGGAGTTGGACAATCTCCATTATGCAAACTTGACAATGCTAACTGTTAGATGACTATGGTTAGAACTAGAGAAACAAGTAGCTAGCTCATATATGCTATATAAGGCTAAGTTCAAGCACCATAAAGACACCAAGCAAAAGCTTGAGACTACAAATGCTAAACTTGAAGTTCTTAGAGGGAAATTTAGAGATCAAAGATCTATCGCTGAGAACCTAGATAGATGGATGAATGATTACCATGGGATGAAAGACACAATCAGGGTGTTCAACATCAAAAGCAAATAGTTCATTTCCTGGTTCCTCAATGCGAAGGAATTGTTTCTAGTAATCCCATGTCCTTGGGATGTGCCCATTCCAACCTACATTTGGGAAGCTGTTTGGATGATGCATGATCCTCGGAGTAAGGAGGAGAAAATGAAAGTACTATTGGATGATTTCTGCCTCCCACCTGAATTTGTAGTAGTAGTAGGACAACCATAGCCACCTCAACCATTAGCAGTGCATGAAGCCAGTGAATGTCCCTTATAGCCTCAGGAACAACCACCGCCTGGCATCATTTGATCTTCTCCAACAAGCTTCACATAATCAAGGAACATGTTGTTTAAAATATATAATTTTTTCCATTATCTTGTTATTTAATCTCTTCTTCCTATTGGTCATGGCTTAACCATACTTCCTTTCACTACATTACAATCAATCGATTTCATTACTCTATCATGACCAACCTTTATTATCCATTTTACCCCACGTAATTCTCTTCATTTTAAGGGTAGGAAGGAGGGTGTTACAAGTGCCCCCTCCTACCACTATTAAGTCCAAAACTCAAGATGACCAATGTCATCCAGTGGTGGTCAATGCCTCAATCCCCTCATAATAAGATAACATGAAGTTACCAAAAAAACAATATAAGCAGTTAGGTTCCAATCCAAAAGCTAGGGATAATGTGAAATCAAAAGTGTGAAAGGAAGTAGGCCCACCAAAGCCTACATTTATTTTAGCTATACCCATGAATTTAAACAATCAAGCTACCTTAAGAAGCCTACCTAGGGAAGAAAATAAATAACAACAAAAGGGAAAGGGACATAAACCACAAATGCTAAAACATGAGGTGAAAATGATGGTTAGAATGGAAGAAGTCAAAGACAACAAGAATGAAAAAATAATGATCAATGATAAAGACTTTCTCATTGTCATGGAGTAGGCCAAGCTCTCACTTAATTAGAACACCTCGTTAAGCTTATATGATTTAGTTATGACCTCTCATGCCAACCATGAAGCCTTGGTTCATATGTTGACTTTCATTCCTATTGGTTAGGATATCCCAAATAATCAAGAATCTATTCACATCACCTAAAGAAGAAATGAAGTCAACTACTTTAGCAATTTGGGATAACAAAGTAAAGATCAACTCACAAAGTTGTGAGATGTCAAGAGCTCCATTGTTTATAATGATAAGAGTTGACTAGAATAAGATACACCATGTACATGTGGAAAATGGGGCAACTACTAATGTTATCTCCTTTCCTATCGTAGAATGCTTGGGCTTGGCCGAACATATTCAGAGCACCTCCATCTTAGTGCTATAATTATTCAATGGATCTTATGTAGAGGTGAGAGTGTTAATTTCATTGGACTTTATATCTAGAAAATAATTCCCCACATCAAATGATTTCATCATGATGGAAGAGACACCAAGATTCAACCTAATCCTGGGGAGATCCTAGTTACCCAAACTACAAGCTATTTGTTCTCTGATCCATCAAGAAATTCATCTCCTATGTGAAGGAGGTAAGATTGTTAGTCACAAGGTCAATGTGACTCACTTGTCTATCAACAATGCTGAAATAGAATAAGGATTTGAGGTGGAGTTTTGAGAAGAAGCTCCCATACCCCAAAACATAGCTAAGAAACCCAATGAAATTAACCAAGTCAAAACCAACAATGTAGGGGCCATGAATGAATCATGGGACAAACTCCCATTTATCATGATAAGAAAAGGGAATGGGTAGTGTAAATTTGTGCAACAAAGGCCTTATGCATTTCCTAATCTCTTGAAGATTAGAAAATAGTTGCATAATTAAACACTACCTACTTTCTTAACCTCGCATCCTATGATGTAGCTCTTAATTTGTAGCCTTGCCTTCAAATTTTACATTTTTCATTATATCTATGATCTTTATTTCCATGTCTAGTTTATAACTTCATGTCTATTTTCTTTACATTTACATACATGTCATAAAACACCATAAAAATAGAAAACATAAAATAAAAGTAAAAACATGGCATTATGGGCCCAAAAACAAGTAAATATGTGGTTTTTGTTTCATCTCTTGAGTGTATAATTTAACTGGCTTGCTCCTTCGTTTTACATTTGGATTTCTGCTTTAAAAGTCACATCCTCTTTTACGCTTTCACATTTTCTATGTTATTGCTAGTTTCCTTGGTAGCCCTATTGTTTTAACTCATAAACTTTTGTGCAACAAAAATATAAAGCAAAATAAAAGACATATATAAAATTTAGAAAAAAGATTTAACCTATAACCAAGAATGTTCATACTAATAGCCATGACCACACCATCTGGTGGAACAATAAAAAATATGTGAGATTAGTAGAATGCCATAAGATTATAAAAAAAATAACCAGTACAGTTCTCAATGTTATGATAGCCAAAATAATAAATAACAAAGTATGAAGAATCCATCAATTAACAAAGCCATCACCATCATCACTCGAGGGCCTTTGAACCAAAAAAACATGTAACCATTAGTACCAGGGGTAGCCATAAATGTAATCATTAAAACAAAAAATAATCATAAACTAATAAAATATTCATCCATGTGAAACCAAAAAGAAATTCTATACTATATAAGATTTTATTCATAAGGAACTAGCACAATACACATGAAGACTCAAAAAATTCTAGTTGTATACATGAATAGAAACCAAGTTGAACCTAGCTTAATAATATTTAGCCATTTTTTGCTATATGTTACAATTACTGGTTCTACCCTTTTAGTGTCTTGTAAACTAGACAGACCTCTTGAGGGGCTACTTGATCAACAAATATGCTTCTTGGTAAAGCATCAATGAGATTTTTTTCCGAATATATGAAGAACTAAAAATCAATGCTCAAAAAGTCTAGCCAACAAAGTTTGACATCTACTTTGATGACACTCGAAAGAGAAAGGAGAAGCAAAAATCCATCTAGATGCTAAATAACAAATACTAATGTTGCAACCAAAAACTATGATCACTAGAAAACCAAGGATCCTCAGTGTAGTAGTTTCTAAACCTTGAATTCCTAAGGCCTCTATGAGAGAAATGGGATTTGAGGAGCCTTGGCCGATCTAGCAAATCAACCAAGGTCTTATGAGATGTGAAATGTGGGAATAGAAACAGATATGATTAATGCACAAAAAATAAATTCTTTTTTGAACAAAAAACTCAAAACATAAAACTTTATTGAGAAAAAATAAAGAATAAGTTAGATAAATGTGTATAAATATACAAGCACTAAGCCACTCTTGATGCTATCAAACCTTCCTTCACTACTGCAACATCAGATCTGCAAGTTGGGCCACTACTAGGGGTTGAGAAAAGTGGAAAATTTGGATGCCAAATTGCTCCACACTAGGGTTTGGAAATCCTAGGAGTGCAGGGCTAATACCAAAAATCCATGAATCTGAAGGTGATTATGCGTTCACTATGGATTTCAAGAGGATGCAAACATCGAAGATTGTAATAACCCTTGACTACTTGAAAATGCCCCAAGTGTGAAATTGTAAAAATGGCTAGACTTTGCCAAGAATTTTCTTGAATTTTGAGAGAAAATTGCTTAACCATGAAAAAATTATTCTAACCTTTGAGTGGTGTTGGATGTTGTCTTTTATAGGTATTTTGGGCCATAAATGGGGCTACAAATTGGCTATGATTTTGCTGCAAATTTGCCATGAAATAGGTACAAATTGGCTATAAATTTGATGTAATTTGCTAGAAATTGGCTACCAAATTTAGGTGAGATGGATGCTCAAATTTGGGAGGTTGCCATACATAGTAAGTGCTTCCCCCCATTTCCATTTCATTTACTATAAATAGTAACTAGGGCACACCTTCAATGCTAGAGATGGATATTCCATGCTGAGCTCTCCACCATGCTTGTTGAAGTGGCTAGTCAATGTTGAAGTGAATGAATTGATGAAATTTTATTTTTTGTGGCTTCCACACTGAGAGATTGAATTTTCCACACTAGGGAGGAAGACTCCATGCTATCAGAAAACTTCCACACTGAGGGGGGAAACATTTCTAGGCTAGAAAAAACTTTCTAGGATAGGGAGGAAACTTTCCAAGCTAGGGGAAAACTTCCACATTGAGGGGGAAAAGTTTCCAAGTTGTGTATGTGGTCTTCATGTTTAAGGAAAAGAAGTTTCTGAAACCCCCTCCATTCCACATTGGGGGCAAGTGAGATCTACCCCTTTGCATGTATTTCCAGCATAGAAAAGTGTATACCCCTCATAAAACCCATTAAATTACCTTTTTTTTTTCATTCCAAAAGGCATTTTTAACCCCCCCTCCCACCCCCAAGCCCAAATATAAATACTAGATGACCTTTTTCACTTGGGGAATGAGGCTTTTACCACTTATGAGGCATTTTTCATCCCTAAAAGTATAAAGTATGTGAAATTATCCATTGTGGGTTATAATTTTTAGATTTGCAATGATGTCTTACCTCAAGTTTTATGGGGTGAAATCTACATGATGAATATTGATTATAACATGCAAAGTTTTATGATGTTTCAATGGTCCCTCTTTATTGGTGTCTGGAGGATTGACCTAAGAGGCACCGAAAATGAATAAAAAACATCACTACATATTATAATGCTACAATGCATACAAGTTACATGAGAATCAAGCTATTCAAGTCACCAAGGTTTCTAGTTTAAGGCCATGGTAGGCTATGGTACTAGTTTAAGACCCTGGCAAGTTGTGTTGCCAATTTAAAATAATAGAAGACCATCAAAAGTAGGCTCTCTTGTTGATGATTATTGGGTATATGTAGTATGGCTTTAGATAAGAATGATTGACCAAACTAGCCAACTCATTCCCATCCATGTCAGCTATTCTAAATTCTCCATTCCTGTAGGCTCTGGTGACAAGGAAGGACCCTTCCTTGTTAACTATGAATTTGTCTACATGCTCAAAAATAGCCTTGAGGACTAGGTCCCCCTTCTTGATCTTATTTGTGGTTAAGTCATAGTGATGTTGTCACTTCTACCTCTCTTGATAGTTCTTGATATGAGCAAGCACTTGCATACCTCACTTCCCCATCGAATCCAAGGCTGCCATCCATAACTCCTTACTCTACTCATCTTTTATGAAGTCGATCAAGGCTATCCAGAGCAATGGCATGTATAATTCAAAAGGTAAAACAACATTAGAATCATAAACAAGGCTATAAGGGGTCATGCTCATTGTTGTGCAATAGGTTTTTCTCTATGCCCATAGTGCATGGACAAGCCACAAATGCCACTTTTGCTTTGTGTTGTTGAGCATCTTCTTGAGCAAGTTGATGATGACTTTGTTGCTTACTTCTACTTGTCCATTGGCTTGGGGGTAGTATGATGAGAACAAAGAATGCTTAATGCCTAGGTTGTGATAGAAATCCTTGGTTTCTTGGCTACTAAATTAAGGTCCATTATTCATAACTATGATCATGGGTATGCCAAAATGAGCCATAATGTTATCTAGGATAAATTTGCAAACTTGTTCAAATGTGGTCTTCCTTAGGAGAATAGCCTCAACCCACATGGTAAAGTATTTTGTTGAGATGATGATGAATCTATGCCTTGTGGGAGACTTAGGCATTATAGGTCCAATGATATCCAAACCCCATCATTGAAACAACCATGCTACATGGGTTATATGTAATTTTGTTGGTGATACATATATCAGGTTTCTATATCATTGGCATGTGTCACATAGCTTAACCTTTTATAGGAAGTCATTTTTCATATGGGGCTAATAGTAACCTTACCAACTAATCTTAGTGGCCATGGCTCTAGGTCCTATATGTCCTCCACAAACACCATTGCGAACCTCCTCTAGGATTGTTTAGGCTTCAATTTTGCCTAAGAAATTTAGGAGTATGTCATCATAGGATCATTGACATAATGCATTATCACCTACAATGACATACTACTTTGATTGGCTAAGTATGACATCCTTTTGAGTAGTAGTCAGGTCTTATAAGGATTCACCATGCATGAGGTAAAATTTGATATCATCATACCACTCCTTGGGAGAATTAGTATGAACAACAACTACAAATGTATCCTTAGTGTTCTATGTGATGGAAGTAGCATAGTCAATAGTTAAGGTGGGAAACTTTCTAAAAACATCTAGCATCACACTAAGGGCTAATGTTGCAGTTGTGTCAGCTATCGAGTTTTCATTTCAAGGCATGAGTTGGATATCAACATCTATGAATTATTGTAATAACTACTTCCCTAGGTCACAGTAAGGCTGTAAGTGCTTAGCTTTGCATGCATAGACTTTGGTTACTTGATTAACCACGAGTTGTGAATCACCTTTGATGTGTAGGCATCTAATTCCTAGGTCACAAGCTCCCATTAACCCTTTGATCAAACCATCATATTTAGCTAAGTTGTTGGTAGATGGAAATCTAAAATTATAGGTAAAAGGTTGGATCTCACCAGATGGGAATGTTATGATGACAGCAACATTGGCCCCATGGGTGGTTGAAGCTCCGTCAAAGTTCATGACTACCTTGTAACCCTCAGGCACTTGGCTAATTATGTTAATGCACTCATTATGGAACTCAGGTTCTATTGCTACTTGATCATTAAGAGGTAAAATTTTGAGTTGTACAACTATAGCTTAACCTTTTGTTGAGGATTGAGAGACATAATGGAGGTTAAAATCCATGGTTATGGCTTTCCATCAGGCTATATGGCTACTAATGGGACACGATATTGCATGGGTCGTGATATCGCATACGCAATATTGTGGTAGTCGTGATATCGCATCCTCCCCCACGATATCACGTACGCGATATCGCGGTGAACCATCATATCTATAAATAACAGGCAACTCTCCCTTATTTCTTCATCCTAGGCTAGACAGTAGAGAAACTTTGGTAGATTGATCACTCCAGAGATAAAATATTTTCCATGGGTTACAGTAAGGCCCTCAAGATTTATTAAAATTAAGTTTTACAAAATCCTAGCCCATTACTTTGGTGTAAATTTTAATGAGTTTCAATGGTTTTGTTTACTTCAACTATTTTAATGGCTATATGAAATTTAGGTTTTGAGATTTTTGAAATTTTACTATGAAAAAGAACATAATGTTCTATATATTTTCTTGGTAGAATGGCTATCTATTTTCAAACTTATAGGTTATATATTTTTAGCCCTTTTTTTAAGATTTTCAATGGTTGTTGTCTCTTTTAATTTGGCTTTGAAATGAAGAAGTTACGACTATTTTCCTAACAGTGCACAGTTACATTATTTGTAACACTTTTGTAATTTTATGTAATTTTGTGAATTATTTCTAAGGAAATTTCAAAGGTTTTGGCTTTTCTTTTTCCATGGCTGCATAGTCTTTGGTTTTAGCTTTCCAACGAAGTTATAATCACTCACAAATTTTCTATGAATTTTCTACTAAGCATGTGTAGTAAGGATGCTTTTGCCATTTTCAAATTATTGTGTAAATTGACAAATTTTTCTTGCATAAACAACAAAGGTTCTAAATCTTTTCTAAGCATGGGTGCATAGGTCTTGATTTAAGTTTTCAAATGGTCATGGAATCACTCTGTTTGGAGCTCAAACAAAATTTTTTTGTGAATTTTTTAGCTATTGTTGTGTGAATCAAGGCAAGAAAAAAAAAACACACAGTTGTAGTACATAGAAGTGGTTGATATGAAAAACTAATTTTTAATTCTATTTTCCAAGAATATTAAAAGCTTATTCTATTTTAAATAAGCTTATTATGGTTACATAGATTTTTCTAAGTTTATTATGCTTTTTTCTAAATTTGTGAATACCTTAGATGATTTTTCCAAATTTATGCATGCTTTGGATAATTTAGATGTTTCTTCTAAGCTTATGCTTGCTTTTTTCAAATTTAGGCATAATCTAGATGCTTTTTCTAAATTCATGCATAATTTAGACTAAGACATTGTTTTGAGCTATGAAATCTTGGCTGTGAAGGCTATAAAATATGGTAATAATGCTTTTATGGAATTTCTCACGCCAATTTAGATAAACATCTAAGAGCTTTTAATAGAGGCTAATTTCACCTCTCACTAAGGATATTTTTTCTAAATATTTTAAGAAATTCCAATTGGTCATGATGTAAGGTTATACAAGGTTGTAATAATGTTTTCTTATGGAATTACTTAGACTAATTTAGAAAAACATATTAGAGCTTTCTACATAGGCTAATTTCACCTCCAACTAGATTATTTATCTAAATTAGCTAAATAACTCTATTAGGTTATAATGTTTTTACTTTGAAAGTTTGTGATAATTCTATTTTTGTGGAATTTCTTATGCTAATTTAGATAAATACCTTAGAGCTTTTTACAAAAGTTAATTTTACCTTTGACTAGGATGTTTTCCTAACCTCTTAAGAAACTCTAATTGGCCATAATGTTTTTGTTTTGTTTCATGCAAGGTCTTCTTAAGGCTTGTTTTCATCATGGTGGAGTTGGTTGGTATTTTGTGCTACATTGGTCATCCCAAGACCAATACTCCATAACCTAACATGCCTTTGGAAAAACTCTTGTTGTGGTTCTTGGCTAGGGAAAGGGACTTCCTTGCCTACCTCCGTACGAACTTCGATGTGATGTTGTGATCACACTTTTCCATGGATGTAGTTAGGGTTATTGTGGAGACCCTATTACCTTAGGCATATAGCCTAATTACTAGGTACATTACTGATAGGCTGCTTCCTAAGACTACATGGGGACTAGTAGATATCATGAGCCTGCATTACCTTACGAAGATTTGAACAATGCCAAAGTATAGTTAGTATAATACTAACAATACTCTAATGATGGTGGATAAAGCCCATGCATTATTCCATAACCCACTAGGCACCATGTATTATCTATAGGGGTAAACATGATTATTGTAATATTTTTATGATTTTGGCTTGATTTCCTTACCTAACTTCATTGATTTTACAACTTCTTGTAGGTACAAGGTTAATGATCAAGGCTTTATTATCAATGATCAAATCCTAGCAATGGCTCTAACTAGTTTGGATGAATTCACCAAGAGTCCTCAAATCAAAAATACTATGTATCAACAATTAAGAGGGGACTTTGATGAATACACCACCAAGTTTAACGTCATATACAAAAACTAAAAAGATGATGGGATGATGCATAGTTGGTGGGTACATGTTGATGGCACGAATCAGACCCTTACAGTTGGAACCTTCACAACTTAGAAGAAAAGTAATGGTGAACATATAGCTTATATTATTTTATGGATCTAAGTGTGTCATTGCTATTCTTGATTTTTGAAACTATTCATATTGATGCTAAATTTTGGTTATTACTTCGTAGGACTTTCCACCTCAACTGATATCACTATACCACTTTCATGTTCACATCATGAGGATGCCCTCACCTTGAAGTTTGGTGATGTGACATTAGCATAGGAGTGGCTAGAGGGATAGACACCTAGATGCATTCAAGTGAACATCTAGTGTGCATGTTTTCTTAATGTATACATGGCACCTATCCCTTCCATTCCTGCTATGGAGATGCTATATGCCATAGACTCCTTTGATGAGAAGGTTGTCATCTTAGTACCATCATCTGAGATGTTAAGGTGAACATGTACATAGGTCATGGCCTCTCTCATGACTTGGTTGGTGTCATTGCTGATGGGGCAAAGGTCCCTAATAGAATGTTAAGGGAATCAAACCATCACAAAGAAGTCCTAGAGTGGCTTGGTACCAACATTGACCACTCTAGAATTTTGATGGATAGCTCCATGAACCTTATGAAAAGGAGTAATAGCCTTTATATAGGTCTCATGCATTCCCCAAACTACTATCACAAAAGAAGGTAATCAACCTAGCATAGGGGTGGACCTTTAAGAAAGTCTTTATGGAGGACATCAAATTTGATTGGGCTACTACTTTGGCTACTAGGCTTTGAGAGCAGATCCTTAGACTTTGTGTTAACACCTCTATGATAATCCATATGCACTTTGCATTTTTCAAGTTATCTAAAGAGTTTTGTGTACTTTTTGATAGTGTATAGGAATGGATGATGAGTTTTCCAAAATCCAAGGGAACTTTCTAGGCCTTTGATAAATCACATTTATCCAATAGTGCAAGCCCAGAATCCACTAGAGGGGATGGATGAAACATTATACATCACCACTAAGAATCTTAATGTTAGGTAGTATGAGTCTTTTGATAGTACTAATGATGATGAGCCCCTCTCATTTCCTAGAAGTATCTAGGATGCTAGATGATGGTGTATGGAGGCTGAAGGGGTGGCTAGAAAGAAACTCAAGAGGCCTATGGAGGAGGCATCCCCAGCATTAAATCAACCTACCCCAAAGGAGCTTAATTTTAAGCTTAAGCCATCATAGTAGGTAGTTGTAGGTATGCTTTGCTTAAATTTGGCTATTTCATGTTTTAAAATTTTGTGGCTACTTTATGGTTTTATGTGTTAACCAGTTTTCTATGTGCTATGCTTGTAGATAAGCATCAAGTTATAGTAGCCTAAGCTACTATAGAGGTAGAACAAAGGCATGTAGATGAGGCACTACTAAAGCAACTTATGGTTAAAGGACTTGCCAATGCAAGTATAGATGATTTAGATACCTTGTTTGGTGAGGTGGTACCATCTACCTCTCCCATCATCATCCTAGAGGAGGAAGAGGAGGAGGAGCTAGGTATGCTTATGCCTCACTATTTTTGTTATATCTTATTGGTTATCTTTGTTTTTCATCCTAACCTTTCAATGATTTTTATGTTTGCAGTAGTTCCTGAGCCACCAACGCAAGCTCCTATCCTGAAGCTTTGTGTGAAACCATGGGTAGAGACTCTAGACAAAGTGGAGTTTTTGTGTGGGATTGCTAAGAACATCATTGATCGATCACATTAGGTTGCAACTAAGATAGGTAAGGATTTTATTTTATGTGCTTCAATTGTGGGCCTTACTTACATTATGGCTATTTAAGGTTGTATTTTATGTTTGTGTAGTACTATCCATGGAGTGGGATCCCAATAGAGAAATGGAAGTAGAATCCTTACCTAAGCTTCCCTTTGATCTGTCTAGTGTACTCATGAGGCTATACAAGACTACCACTGATTTAACAATGTTGTGTTTAAAAGCTTAATGGGAGCTAGAGATGTCCAATGAATTCCTATGGGAGGAAGTCGTGGCCTTGAGGGAAAAGACTCGAAGATAGGAGAACACAATTAGGGATCTTTGAGATCGTAAAGCCTCTATGGAATTCCAAGTGGCTAACTTGAGGAAGTTACGAACTAAGGAGATCACATGGGCCTACTACTAGTATGTTGTTCAAGACAAAGTAGCAGTCCTATGGGAGATGGAAAAACAATGTATGTAGATGGACCTAATCTCCCAAAAGGTTAAGGACTAGAAGGATCACTGTGTTTGGGTTGTAGAGTGGGGCAAGACACAAAAGGCCCATAGGCATCAGTATAAGGTTGATTATGGGGCCTACCTAAAGTGGCTTAACAAAGAGTTAGTTGAACAACACAAGAGAGAGTTGTTCATACAGCGGATCTAGGTAGAGAGTTCTTATTAACTTTTTAAAAGTACTCTCAAGGTGGAGCAATCCCCTACTCTTCATAGCATGACTATTGTAGGTGAGACCTATACAACTACTGCTACACATGAGCCTCCTACTTGGACACCTATAGATATTTCTGGCATTCTTTTTATTGTTGATCTTGGGGATGTTTACTATGTCAACATGATAGAGGACTAGATCCTCCATCATTTTGAGGAAGGCCTTCCCCATATGCTATTGGAAGTAATGGAACCGAAATCTCTATAGGTTTGATATATTTTATGTTTTACCTTTTGTTTTAAGTCATTATTTTGGATATGGATTACTAATTGGCTACATGTTATTGCATTTTAGGCCTCATGAGACATTGTTAGTCATAGCGGTGAGGGCGAGAATGATCCACCACTTCCACCTTTGGATGCTACCCAGCAACTTCCTTCAGTTTAGCTTGTTGGCCACTTATTTTTGTTTTGATGTTGATGGCTATGGTTATTCAAGATTATGTTATGGATTGTTGTTATTCTTTGATATTTTTGCTACACATTGTGGCTATAGCTATGTATGTTATGGACATTTTAATTTTAGATTTAAATATTTGGTTTTATTTTTGGCTATATGCATCTATAGTAGTAAACATTGTAAACATGGCTATATTGATGTTTTGGTTGTAACATGATGTGATAATAGGCTAAACAAAAGGAGATATAATAATAAAATGAACGTTTGGTAGTTTTAGGCCATTGCAACCATAGGTTATATAGTTTTACTAGTTTGAGGTCATGGTAGGCCATCATGCTAGTTTAACATGCCAATTTAACATCTTAGTGAACAATAATGTTAGTTTAATGTCTTAGTAGAAAAAATATGAAAGAGACATTTTTTGATGTTTGAAACTATTGGCACATTTAGGCCATTTCATGGAACAGGTTGGGATTCATGGTGTTTGGTATCCATACCATAATATATTTTCTCTTACATAAGAACTAGGCTTACAGCCTTTCACTAATTGGTCTCGTTCGGCTCAGTATTCACCTAACGGACTTGAAGTTGAATCACCAATATTTCAACATCTCCCTCATTTGCCTAGTTCTCTTGGCTCATTTGTCTGTCCATAGTTCAAACGTCTACTCTTACAAGATCGTTTGACTTCACTTTCGTTGATGTATCTAGTGATTGATTTTGATAATAGTGAAAATTCTTGGAAAAAGTATGATAAGTTAACTGCAAGGGAATTGTTCAAGCAATTTGGTTGCTCTAAGAGGATTTACGAGGATGCTTTCAACCCAATGCTTCTTCTTGGACTGTTTACTCCAGGGGAGCAATGTAGTGCAGCTACAACGTTGGGAATGTTATCAGCAAGATTTTAATGTTCTTAGGTGTTGTGGAATGGTTCATGAGAAAAATTTTCAAATCTTGGGTTCATCTCTTGAAGACAAAAGAATGTCGTTTATTGTCCAATAAAAGAGTAACTGACCTTGTAATTGATGAAACTAATGGAAATATATATCAACAATAGTTTGTGAAATAGAGAATTTCTCAGCCAAAGCTATTGTAGTGCCTGTTGGTATTACAACATTAAAACAAATCATTCAAAATAGCAGAGTTCTACAGCAAAGGGAGGAATTTGTTAATGTCCTAAATTTGGGGGCAGTTGATGTGCTTGCTGTAAGACTACGACTTGACAAGAAGATTTATTACAGAGGTTTATTGAATAACCATACTTGCAGTAACGATCTTGATGGAATCCAGGACCATCTTCCTTATTAAAAAAAATAAAACTTGATAGCTAAGCGGAGATGTTTCTTGCAAAGCCAGAAGAACGCTGCTCTACCAGGAGGTCCTGCAATATTAATTTTTGGCATTACCATCTCAGCCGTGATTCATTCTTCAGTTCTTCGTCAGTTTGCAACAATAACTTTGAATAGCAGCAGTAGCAACCAAATCTGCATTGCCATCACACCAACCTGCAAACACAGACTTGGAAATATGGGCAGGCCACAAAACTCTCATCCCTGTACTTTGCATAGACAGACAAACGATCTACGTCCAAGCAATGGCACATGGAGAAAACAGACACAACGACGTGAACAATGAGTGCAATGCATTTCTAGTGGAATTCTTGGGTGTTCTTCTGCACAGACGTCGCCAAGAAGGGCGTCAGATTCTGCGCCTGCTTGTTGACTGTTAAAAAATTCTGCTGTGACTCCTCGATGACACCGAGGTTTCCAATGAGGCCTGGGAGGCCGTTATTGCCATTTTGCAACGTCACCTTCACGAGCGTGCCCCCATCGTTAGGGTTTTTACCATCTGTGCCCTCCCACGTTTCACCGATTTATGACAAAGGGGCATGAAAACGCAGCAGATTTTTTGTTAGAATTCTGGATGATTCCCTTCGATGGAGGAAGAAGAATTTTGCCTAGCATGGCTTCGGCTCTGTGGTAGCTCAGGGTTTGTTTTGAAGCTCTAGTTTTTCATGGTGACTGCGCACAAGTTTGTGGGAGGACAAATGGCCAGTGGCAGGAAGATGTTGGGCGGACCCTTGATCTGTCTCTATTCAGCAATTACGATCAGCTGCATAGTAGACTGGCTATCATGTTTGGAATTGAGGATTCAGATTTGTCAAATTGTGTTCTTTACAAAGATGCAATTGGTGCCGTCAGATACACTGGAAACGAACTAGCTAATTATTCCTGTCATTCTTACAACTGTTCATTATTATCCGAACAACAATTTACCAGTATGTGGGTTCAGAATAGATAAATAATAATAAAGTACAGAGAAGATGAAGATGGAATCGGTCTTAATATAACTGGGATTACATTCGGGGTGCCACAAATTAAAATGTGAGAGTACAACTCCACTTATGCATTTGGTTGTATACGCATACATATATTTATATATCAACCCATGCATCAAATCCATGGTTATTATCTCTATTACTATGATATAAATAACAATAAAATATAATATTGATTTAAAAATGGAATTTATGCAACAATTGTTGAAAGTCCTATGTGAATTGAACACTTGTCAATTGAAATGGTGGTTATAACCACCACAAAAGCCACTTGTCAACTACAACCTCTTTATCTCCACAATGGCCACTTGTCAACTAAATGGGACACGTGTCAACTGCAACTTGTTTCTCTCCATGGTGAACACTTGGCAACTGCATGAAGACACTTGGCAACTACATGAAGACACTTGGCAACTGAATGAAGACACTTGGCCATGGAATAGGACACTTGTCCATTGTAGCTTTTTTGTCTCTATGGTGGTTAAAACCACCCAAGATATTTTGTAACTTCCCTACCTACCTTTGAACCCTATAAAAAGGCTTCAGGGGTCAAGGAAAAGGGGGGGATCATCACATCTCACATCACACTTGGGGTCTCATACATCACACTTTGAAGGCTACTAGTTAGCATTTGGGCTCTCACTTCGAGACAATTTGAGTCTTGGGGAGAAGAGCATTTTGTAAAAGAAGAAAGTGTGAACAATTTCTTGTAAGATGGCTTGCTAGAATAAAGATTTCAGCCTCTTTGTCATGGTCCTGTGAGTTACGCATTCCATTTTTTGTTTTGTTTAAATTGTTTAGCTAGCGGTTTAGATAGTATCATCCTTGGCAAGTAATTTTGGGATTTTTAGATTGCTCTTATTGTTCTTGTTTCCCGATAGAAATTTCTATTAAAATTTTACCATAGAAACGCTTGTGTTTAAAAGCATTAAGAGCATTTTAGTAGTAAATTTCATTATTGTGCAACATGTGGGAACTACTATCAGGATTGTTGTAAGAGAGCCTCTGTTTGTAGTCACGCCGTTGAACAATTCAGTAGTCGAGAGGGTTCAGAAAATCTTTGGTATTTTGATGGGACCAGAATAGCTTCTTTTTATCTTTAAAGTGAATTTTCGTGGTATTTCAATCAGAAATTGTCAAGTCTTTTAAAGGTTCTGTTTGAATGCAATCGTTGACATCTATTATCTAGTCAAAATGGAGTCTCGTACGTGGTAGTTTACGCAGCAATTTTTGGTAGCATAGTAGGATTGTCTTGAAGATATTGCTTGTTTGAGCCTTGGAAGTTTGAACAATTCGTAGATATTGAATTTGGGATAGCTTTATTGCGAAGTGTTTACTCGTGTCATTTTACCTTGTTTAAATATTTGAGGTCTACACAAATCTGCTTTCTTTTCTTTTCTGCTTATTTCCATCGAATCTTGCTCTATTTCTAGTTTTCTTGTGGAACTATCTCTTTCTCTGGGGAAAATTAGGAGTAGATTGCGGAGTTGTGCTCAAATGTTTTTGCAAAATTTTATTTGTTACAAGTAGGTATTATAAGGACCGCGTAGACTAGGCAGTTGAACAAAATAGGAAATTTTCAACAACTCACAGTACTTGGCAAAGTTGGCTGAATCTCTTTAAAGTAAGTCATTTGTAGTTTACACACAACGCAATCGCTACATTTCTCACAACCTCACGCTGCAACAACACACACACATACTCACATTAACTACTAAGTTTATTTGGAGGTATCTAGGCCTTGGTGTTGCCAGGGA
>MNCI01008302.1:167618-185494 GCA_015680685.1 Gnetum montanum | reverse complement strand
GAGTTGTGCTCAAATGTTTTTGCAAAATTTTATTTGTTACAAGTAGGTATTATAAGGACTGCGTAGACTAGGCAGTTGAACAAAATAGGAAATTTTCAACAACTCACAGTACTTGGCAAAGTTGGCTGAATCTCTTTAAAGTAAGTCATTTGTAGTTTACACATAACGCAATCGTTACATTTCTCACAACCGCACGCTGCAACAGCACACACACATACTCACATTAACTACTAAGTTTATTTGGAGGTATTTGGGCCTTGGTGTTTCCAGAGACCAGCAGGCACCTAAATCTTGTTCGTGGACACTCGTTGGCGGTCGTGTTCCAAACGGTCGCCAACAGAAACTTAAGTAAAAATAAAGAAAGGTTGTAGATAAAAGTGCAAATGAACTCAAGATATATGCATTAGGCTATGTGCATAAAGCGTAAAACAAAAATTGCATATGTAATAAACTATAAATGAAAATTAAGGCTATATGGCTATCAGTGCATCTAGTCATAGAGGCATGGAAAGGTTTAAGTAAACTTCAGTTGTGCAAATTCTTTCTAATCATTATAATATTAGGGAGTGAGTAAGGCCTACTCTACACAAGCTTGTATTTTTCATCCCCTTTTCTTACGATTTAAAATGGAGTTCATCCCATAATATATTCCATTGTATTTCATTTTCATCACTGGCTACCTTGGTTTTTTGCTCTTCATGGCTAAGAGCTTCTTTTTGAAGCTCTACTTTGAACCACTATTCTATGTTTATGTTGTTGATTGCTAGGGGAACTATCTTATCATCATGAATGATCATTGCACCTTCCTCATAGGGAAGGTGAATTTATTAATGGATGGATGAGGAAATAGCTTGTAACAAAGCCAACCAAGGTCGTCCTAGGATCAGGTTGAATCTTGGTGTCTCTTCCATAACTAGGAAGTTAGTAGTTCTAGGGAATTATTCTTTAGCTACAAAATCCAAGGAGATAAACCCATTGATGATAACTCTTAATCCATTGAACGACTTAAGAGCTATAGTGGTTATGGGTTGTACTTTCTTAATTAAGCCTAAGCATTCAACAATGGTGCATGGGATGACATTAGTTGTAGCTTCATCATCAACATGCTCCCAATGTATTTTAAATTGTCCTATGCATATGTTTATGAATAAAGGGACTGTAGTCACTTTGTCATTCTAGGAATTAACCTTAATTTCACTATCATGAAATGCTAAGGGTGGTGACTTCTCCTCCCCTAGTAAGGGAGGAACCATCACTATATGGATGGCTTCCTCATTAGTAGGAATATCCTCACTAAAGGGTATGGAATTCAACATTCTAACTAGCACCTCAAAATGTCTGACAAAAGTCATAATCAGGCCATACAAGCCTAGGGTTGTGTTTTTTTGCTTGAGGGATTTCCTAACTTGGTTCATTGCACTAAGGAAGTTTTTTTCATTAGCCATGGCTTTGTCATCCAAATTTTTCTTTACTTTCTTCATGCATCCAAAAATGTAGACTTTAGCTTTAGCTTGTGGTTGTTGTGGATCTTTCTTATTGTTTTGATTGTGGGCTTGAGTGTCCTCCTGTGGCTTGCTAGTTGAAGAGTTTAAGGTAGAGGAGGTCATGGGTATAGCTAAAATGATAGTGGACTTAAATGGGCCCACTTCCTTCCATGCCTCTATTTTCTTATCTCCCTTGTTATTAGTCCTTTATTTAGGCTTATTTCTTTGGTTAGCTGTAGGTTTTTGGTTGTCATCTGGTGACTATAACAAAGAGGAAATAGCATTGGCTACCATAGGGGGTCATTGTGCAGTTGGTTGGGCTACAGCTATTTGGGTTGTATTAGGCTAGGAGACCTTGATGACAAAAGGTTTCCGCAAAGGAATTCATGATCGTACTCTCAAAACTAAGGGGGATCTTGAGCTATTGAAAGCCATGGAAGCCCTTTCATTATAGAGGGGTACTTGAATCATGAATGATTCCCTTATAGGTCTCTGATTGTCATCAATGTTGAATGTTGATATAACATAGGTGCTATCATTAGCATTCAATGAATCTTTGTAGACCTACATCAATTAGTTTTATGGCCAAACTAGGTTAAAAGCATCTAAGACCAGTTCCCCCATGCCTATCATCCTTTGCAGATCATCCTTTAGTGCAAGGTAGAAGTTTGTATCATCCTAGGTAACTAGTTATACTTCAAGTAATTGAAAAACTAGGTAGAAGTCATGATACAAACTTCATTGCTTGATAATGGTAGAAGTCTAAATGATAATGGTAGAAATACTCTAGCTTGAAGTACCTAGGTAACTAGGGATCATCCTTCATTTCTTGAGTGGGATCTTTAGCTATTTCACATAGTCACTCGTGTTTCTTTCGGGTGGCTTTGATCATTTGTTTGTGTTGCATGCACCCACTTCTTAATAATTAGTTCAACAACTTGAATGGTTTTAATAGGAACATAGTGTATTTTAACTTTTCCTTCCTTTTGACGTTAGGTCTATTTTTTGTCGATGTCATGGTCCCAAAAGTTTATGGTTGGTTATCATGGTCATTGGTAAGGGCCTTGGGAGGATTGAACTTTGGCCCTTGGTTTGTAGTCTTTGTTTCCTTGATCATAGCTGCTATGGTAGTGTTGTTTTGCTTGCCCTTTTCTTTGTCTCTTCGAGTGTGTTGATTTTTATATGATATATAGGCCAGATCATGACTAGCCTCCATAGTGTCCTCTATATTTTAATTTTGTGAGAATGCTTGGCCAAGAGACTATGGATCAAGGTAGTAAATTTTTGACTTGATGAAGTCATTGACTACTCCCTTTAATATGGCTAACAAGTGGGCTTTAGCTATGGGATCTACTATTTCATTTAGTATTCCATTCCACTGTTGAATGAATTTCTGTATGGGTTCTAAAGGTTTCAACTTGACCTTCATAAGTTGGTCAAGCATTGTGTTATGCTTCAAGTTTTACTTCAAGCAGTTGACAAACTAGGCTAGTAAGTCCTCCAAAGAAGATATGGATCCTCTAGATAATGTTCAATACCAATCAAGTGCTTTCCTAGTCAAATACATCGGAAAAATCCTCATGATGGTATGAGGCCATGGTTGTAAAAGTAAACATTCAGATTGGAAGGTAATAAGGTGAGCATTAGGATCACCTTTTCTATTATATTTGGTAAATCAAAGAATGGGAACACGAATAAGAAGTGTTAAGGATGGGACTATAGGACTTATGGAATCATCCTGGTAGAAGTCAACAATCTTGACAACTTGTGTGGTAGAGGCTTTAAGCCTCTTCAACTTCTCTGTTAGGTCTTGGAACATTTGAAAGGCTTGATCTGAGCCCTGTGGTGCCCCCATAGTTTGTGAGGTTTGTACATAAGGTTTTGGTGTCTGTTGTAAGGCTTGTGGGCTCATTATGGGTTGAATGATAGAAAGAAAAGGTTGCACTATGATTATGGCTTATTGGCCAAATAAAGAAAAAGATGTTTATGTTAGTAGTTGAGGCACAAAAGGGACAAATGTGATGTGCAATCCTTATGTTGCTCGGGGGGTGGGGGGGTTCCCATGGTGGACCCTATGTTAGTAGTTAATGGATTTGTGATGGTAAAAGCCACCATTGATGGTTTTATGTATCAAGATTATGTTGTAAATGACATTGATATGTTATATTTTGTTGTTTATGGCATTGACTGAGTGTGATGTGTTGCTACAACCAGTGTGGGATCTACCATGGTAGGGTATGACGGATTGGAAGATGATGGCACCAAGCCCATGGAGAAAAAAAAAGCATTAGGGTAAGGCTTTGTGACTCTGGGAGATGTTTGTTGGAACAATCCTTCAAGGATGTTTTCAAGCTCATATTCTTCCTTAAATTCATCCTCCCCTTCTTGTTGTTCCCCAAAGGTAGGCTTTTCATCTTTGTCTTCTATAGCAATGAACTTGGGCTAGGATGTTAAAATAGATGTCATTAAGAGAAATTTCTTTAGGTATGAGCTTAAACTCCCTTTTAGCCTCAACTTCAATTCAAGGAATTAACATGTCTACCTATATTTTGGCATAAAATAAGTTATAATGATCTTCATTTATGGCTACAAAATTAGAACACTCCCCTCTGACTCTCAAAGATTGCCTACACTCAATGATGGTAGGGTCTTTGGAATCATACATCCTCATGACTTGTTGGTTATGATCTTTGCTAGTGAAGGACAAGGGCAAATTGGTGAACTTTCAAAAAGGCATGGCTATAGTATTGAGGATTGCTTAAGAATACGCTATAAATGGTAAAATAGGAGTAACTACTAATGAATAGAATTCAAAAACTCTTAGAGGAAATAAATATGAAAGAAAAACAATGTATTTACTATAATTAGTAAGTAGGGGATAAGGGGGTTTACCCCTTTACCAAAAATGGAATATTGGAAACGTTGGCTTCAAAAGTCATCCAAGTTGGCCTCCCAATTGCCTCTATGCTAGGTATGGCATCGGGGTAAAAGAAGGGATGTGTGATAATGGAAATCTCACACTTTCTTATTCCAACATTGGAGAGAAGGGGAAAAAATTTGAAGACCAAAATGAAAACTTGGTAATTTCCAAAGATGGTTTTGATAGGCTGCCAACATTTACCAAAAAAGGAGGGAAAAGTAGGCTTGGATGGTATGAAAACCAACATTAGTTTAGTGGCAAAGAATATACCAACAAAACTTAAATGCTTATTAAGGTTTCCACATTGGCTTTGCTCTAGGAATTCATAGCAGATGTTGTGAAATTCTAACACCCAAACCATCTATAGCTTCTATGCTAAGGGTTCTTCTACATGAGGGGTACAAGCAACATGGATTTCTTGGGATTTTTGGCTAGAAAATGGATTTCAAAATGGAATAAAATCAAATCTAGTTATTAAATTGGTTTCAAACCTCATCAACGCTAGCTTTCCAACTACTTCAATGGTGGGTATGGAAAATGGGGAAAAGAAGGAGGTTGAGATGATGGGAATCTCACACCTCCTAGCTCAACGTTGATGGGGGTAGGTTGTAAACAAAAGTGGAAAGTTGATGTTTTTCCACTAAAACTAGTTTTAGCTAGTTACCAATTTTCTTAGCTTGGAAAAGTAGGGTGGAAAGCCAACTCAAGAAAGAGTTGAACTACCTACTTTCAGAGGCTAGAAAATAAAATATTGATAGTAAAAAGGAAAATAAATACGAGGAGGAGATATCAACACTAACTTTAGCCTATCAAATTCATAGAAAGTGCTATGAAAATCTAAAATCCAACCACCTACAACTTCCATGCTACAGTTTTGGTCATAGGGGGGGAATATTAGTATTGATTATTCAAAGGTTTTTTCTACAAAAATGAAGAAAATTTTTGCAAATAGCAACAAAAATAATAGATCTAGTTATAGAATTTAGGTGAAGGCCCTTCTTCTAGCACCAATAAAAAATATTGCAGCTAAAAACCTTGATTGCTAAAAAAACCAAGGATCCTTGGTGTAGCAGTTTTCCAACCCCAAATCCCTAGGGCCTTTGCAAGAGAAATGGGATTCAAGGTGTCCTAGTTGGTCCAGCAAATCAACCAAGGACTTATGAGATGTGAAACATGGGAATATAAATAGATTCAATTAATGCACAGAAAATAAATTTATATATTAAATACAAAACTCAAAATTAAAAACTTCATTACGAAAGAATAAAGAATAAGTTAAAGAAATGTATACAAATTATGCCTGGATGAGCAGAAAGGGGGTTCACTTATGCAAGACTTCAAATCCCATTAAAATTGATGTAGCCTACTCCATGATCCAAGTGCTAATTCACTCTTGATGATATTGAACCTTTCTTCACTACTACAACCTTAGATCTGCATGTTGGGCCACTACTAGGGGGTGAGAAAAGTGGAAAATGTGAATGCCAGATTGCTCCACACTAGGGTTTGGGAATCCCAGGGGTGTAGAGTTAATACAAAAAATTCATGAATCTCAAAGTGATTATGCTTTCACTATGGGGTTCAAGAGGATGCAAGCATGGGAGATTACAATAACCCTTGAGTGCTTGAAAATGCCCCAAGTGTCAAATTGTAAAAATGGCTAGACTTTGCTGAGAATTTTCTTGAATTCTATGAAAAAATTACTCAACTGTGAAAATTTTTTTCAAACATGTAGATGGTGTTTGAGGCTAGCTTTTATAGGTTTTTTGGGCCATAAATGAGGCTACAAATTGGCTATGAAATGGTTGCAAATTGGTAGTAAATTTGATGTGATTTTTCTACAAATTGGATGCCAAATTTAGGTGAGATCTATATCCAAATTTTGGGGGTTACCATACATAGTAAGTGCTTCCCCCCATAGCTATTCTATTTACTATAAATATTAACCACCTTCCACATTGGAGATGAATCTTCATGTTGAGCTCTGCACCATGCTTGTTGAAGTGGCTAGTCAACATTGAAGTGCATGAATTAATGAATTTTTTCTTTTTGTGGCTTCCACACTAAGGGATTAAATTTTCCATGCTGGGAAAAACATCCACGCTAAGGGCAAAAAGTTTCCAAACTAGGGAAAAACTTTTCAGGCTATAGGGAAAGCTTTTAGGCTAGAAAGGAAACTTTCCAGGCTAGGGTTAAAGTTTCCAAGTTGGGGGAAAACTTCCACATTGAGGATGGAAAGCTTCTAAGTTGTGAATGTGGTCTTCACATTTAAGGTGGAAAGTTTCCAAAACCCCCTCCCTTCCATGCTAGGGGTAAGTGAGATCTACCCCCTTACATGTGGTTACAATGTAGAAAAAAGTATACCTTCCATAAAACATTTATAAATAAAACAAGATTCCTAAATAGAAAGATTGACACCACCACTGCAACTATTGCTATTGGATTACCTAACACCTATAGTGTCAATGCATTTGTATATTTGGTAATCAAAAAGCTTATCAAGTTTACAAAGCATGTAATTGAATAGTTCAAAATGAGCATGAAAATTATGAATTTGTCCTATCTTGCAAGAGCAATGCATATCTCCATCATGTTCGATTCCATGATGAGTGTGGTAGGCAATAAAACCAAAACAACAATCGGGAACATGTACAACAACAAATTCATGGAATTTAACTTTTTCCCTTTAGAAGATAATAGTGATCTTGGAAAGAAGGTTAGATTTCAAAGCCCTTGTAGCTGTTGCCCCTACACACACTATAAATTGTTAGGATTTAGAGCAATCTCATAGGATAGGATTAGAAGATTATTTTAGAGATTAAAATCATCAGAAAAAAAAAGTAAAATACTAATACTTATGTGGTTTAGCTTATAGCCTACTTCCATGGGAAAAGTAGAAACTTGAATTCTACTACAAAATGATGGAGGAACAATTACAAGAGGAGAATTCTCAGCCATAACTTGCTTGTAACTCATAGCCACACTTAAACCACACTTCTCTCACTACCCTTTATGGCTATCTTACTTGCTTCATTGTTTTCTAACTTGCTTGTTATAATCAAAGGCATTGAGCCCTTTATATATAAGTGTCATGGACAATACGAAGAGCCATGAAACCATGGTTTGTTGTTGGTTTTACCAAACCATTGATACAAATAGTGTGCTCATACATGGTGCCTCATAAGACCATGGATAAAAACAATGTGCACATACAACGTATCCAACAAATAATGGATGCAAAAAAAGAGACCACAAAAGTCAAGGCATACCTAACAAATCTTCACCTTAGCTTGAATTATGGCATAGTACTTTACAATACATAATAGTATATAGAACTCCACCTTAAGTTCCATATTTTTCAAATAAGCCTAAAAAATGCATATTAAATATTACATAGAACAATTAAGTTCAAGAAATTCTTGAACTTGGTTACAATAAGAAGCTTAAGTTGTAAACACCTTTGTAACATCCTTTGGCATAACTTGTTAACACAACTAGGAGGAAACGAACTAGCCACATCAAAAGTTACATATGTGAAAATAGAGAGAGTGTGAGCAAGAGTAAATAGGAATAGAGGACCAATGACACCTATGCCTAAAAGACATTTTTATGGACCTTGGTATAGGTACCAATAATAGAGAGCAATATTCAAGGCTCCATAATAATGCATGATTTATAAAGTTTACAATATTTATAATATTTTGTAATTATTTTGGAAAAGAATAGGAGATGGAAGCTAATAAAGGGGGATGCATTCATTCACTTATGATCATATCATCTAATGAGATAATTTTTTTTGAATAGATCTAGTCTAACATGCCAATAAAAGTAATTAAAAAACTAAAGAAATTGGGTTAGTGCTAGATGTAATATGGCTTTTGATAAAAATGATTTATTGGATTAGCTACCTCATTTCTTTCCATATTAAAAATATTGAATGCATCATTTTTAAAGGCCTTAGTGACAAAAAATGATCCTTCCTAGTTTGGTGTGAACTTGTATGAAGATTCATGAACATCCTTCAAGATTAGATTACCTTTCTTAATGTTGTGTTGATTTGGATTGAAGTAATGTCCTTACTTTTACTTTTCTTTGTACTACTCAATGTTGGAAAGCTCTTATAGGTGATGTTATTCCATTCAGTTGAGGTTGATAGTGCATAGTTTGTTATTCTAGTCTTTGTTGATGTGGTCAAATAGAGCTACCATCAAGGATGGAATTTGTAATTCTAAAGAAAAGATGGCTTCTAAACCATATATAAGGCTATAAGGTGTGACTCTAGTTGTGATACAAAAGATTGTTCTATAAGGCTATAATGCATATAACAATTGTTCATGCCATTTTTTCTTGTTATTGTTTATCATATTTTTATGGAGGTTGATTATAATTTTTTTTCTAGCTTTAGCTTGTCCATTTACTTGTAAATATTATGGGGTTGAAAATGAATTTTGGATACCTAATTACATAGAGAAGGCTTTTGTCTTACTACTAATAAATTGTAGATCATTATCTATAACTATGGTTAGTGGCAAGACAAATAGTGAAACAGTGTATCAAGAATAAACCAACAAACCTGTTATGATGTTTTTTGTCTTAATGGAATGGCTTCTGCCCATTTTGTCAAGCATTTAGTTATAGTAGTAATGAAACTATAACCTATAGATGACTTGAGTGTTATAAGTCTTATAATATCAAAATCCCATCATATGAAAGGCCAAGTTATCTCTATTGTATGTAACTCTTTTGGTGGAATATGCATCATGCTTCCATGTCATTGACAAGTGCCATAGGTCTTCATTTTGTGCATATAGTTATGTTCCATGTATGATGNCAAATTACTGTCTTGGATGGTAACTTATGTAGTACTTTAAGTGTTACTATCAATGCCAATGTACCTATAACATCTACTAACATGTTTTCAACATGATGAATATGTTGGATGTAAATATTTTCAAAGGTTTCAATTAGTTTTATGGCCAAGTTATTGTATGGTAGTATATGTTCAACTTTACAAGCATAGACATTGACTACTTGGTTGACCACAAGCTAATAATCACCTTTTACAATCAATTGCATAAGACCTTAGTTGTTGCCTACTAAAGTCTAGGGATAAGACCTTCATATTTAGCCACCTTGTTAGTACATGGAAAATTTTTAAAAAGGCTATGGTTAAGATGGTATCTAGAGGAAAAATAAGAATGGTTGTAGTACTAGCCTCATGCATGTTGCAAGCCTCATCAAAATTGAGCATGGTTTCATACACTTTGGGTACATTTTCAATAACTTTTATATGTTCATCTAGAAACCTAGGTTCTATGGTGGCATTATCATTAGTAGAGAGAATGATTTTCCAACTAGCAATAACCTACCCTTTAGTTCTAGTTTGTGAAATGAAGTATAAATCAAATTCGGCTACTATGGCTTTCCATCAAGCTATCATACTATTTTCATATATGTAAGAGATGATGGATCATAATACATTATCTTTGTAAATAATGTTTACCTATGCTTGAAAGAGATAACAGTGCCACTTCTATAGAGAGTAGACTAAAGGCAGGCAATTCTTTTCAACTATGGTATACCTAGGTTTATAGGCTACAAGGATATGACTTAGGTAATAAATAGGTGTCTCTACTCCATCATCTCATTTTTAGCAAAGTAAGAAAGCAACAAATGTATTTGAGGTTGCTAGGTAGATTTAAAGTAATTTATCTTTCTGTCTAGGATACATCATTGGTAATCGAGATAATTGTTGTTTAATCCCAACAAAGGTAGTTTGACCATTATTATTCCAATTAAAATTGAAAGCCTTTTTGAGTAAGTGTTGCATAGGTTGTAGTTTATTGCTTATTCTTAAGATGAACCTTATGAATAAATTACAATCTTTCTTAAAGGCCTTGTAATTATTTAAGGTTTCTAGGTGCTAGCATGTTGATTATGGCCTTAACCTTATTTGGATCAACATGTATTCCTACTTTTTAGACTACAAAGTATAGCATTTTTCCAATTTTGACATTAAAAAAACATTTCTTTGGGTTTAACCTAAGCTCATACTTAAGGTAATATTAGAGGACAACATGCAAATCTTGAGGATATTTGCTAGCTAATTTTGATTTCATTGGTATGTCAACTATGTAATCATTCATTAGGTTAAGTAAGAGATCATTGAAAATGTATGTCATAGCTTGTTGATATGTGATCCCAACAATCTATAAACTAAAATGCATCATGGTATAACAAAAGATTATCCAAGGTGTCATGAAGGTTATATATAACTGATGTTTTGGATTTATCCTAACTTGATTATATCCTAAAAACCCATCCATAAAGGAGAGTAGTGTGTGACTAGTCATTGTATGAATAAGTTAATTAATACTAAATAATAAAAAAATTATCTTGTTTATTACATTATTAATATCATAGAAATCTATACATATATGAATGATTCCATTTTTCTTAAGAACTAACACCATATTGGATAATGAAAATGGCTTAGCCTTTTAATTTCATCATAAGTGACTAAGGCTTGATTAGGGAAAACCTTACAAATCTTTTCTTTAAATGGATTGATTTCCAAGTCTACCATAATATTATGTTACATCATTCAAGGGTATAATCTAGGCATATTATTGTAAGATCATGTAAAGAGTTCAATGTTTTTTTGCAAAGTCTTGATGATGGTTTGCGTGAATTTTGGCTTCAATGTAGAACTAATTCAAGGTTTCCTTTTCACTTTGTTGGTAGAAACTAGGATTTATACAAGAGCATCTTCAGTTATGTCATTGACTTCTAAGTTTAGTACTTTCATCAATTTTTTAGGTCATTAAGTAGATTTATCAACACTTGAAATGTATTCTTGTAGGTTAATAAGCTTAAAATCTAAGTGACTTTGGTCTACTTACCAAACAACATTGTCAAATTGTCCAAAAACATGTAATGGATAAATTAGTTGCTACCACATCTTCCTATGTAAATCATATACATCATGGAATGGAAAGAAAGATCACCTAGCATTTATTCTATCATTTTAAGAGAAAATTTCAACTAGCATACTAGGTAAACAAGACAATCACAATTTTACCAACTACATTATGAGACATGATTTTACCATTAGGATGGGCTATATAACAAGAAACATAATTTAAGAAAAAAAATGAACATCAATAGGTAATTGCAACATTAAACAGGCCTATCAAGAAACTGATATAACTTGCATAAACTAGATTAACTAAGAAAGATACACTATGTAGCATAATTATAGTGTATTTCAATGTTTTCACTAATCAATGTAATCTTAGCATGTTTCATGAGGCATGTTAAATTTGATGAAAAAAATAATAGTCACACATATGCTATAGAACACAAAGGTGGTGAGAAGCTTAGTGTGAAATTTGTATAGGGATGTTTTATGCTAGGAAGTGCACAAAAGGGTGTAAACAAACTTTATGCTGAATAGCATAAATGTAGCATATGCTTAGTTTTCTACACTAAGGATTATACAACATATCTAAGATTTTATGCTAGAAGGCATAAATATAGCATAAATGAATTAAACACTATGCAACCTAAACCAAATGTATTTGGGATTTTACATTTTATCATGTAAAGGTAGTGTAAGCATCAAATTAAGGTTAAAAGAAAAAGAAAAGGTTAATAGTGACCATTTTCACTTCTTTAGCAATCTTATCAAGAAAGATTCCTGAATGGATAGACATGGAATGAGAAAACATTATTGATGGGGTAGGGAAGACATTGACTAGTGAACATGTTAGAGGATGAAATCATGCATCACTTGAAGGAGGGTCTTCCATAGTTTAGACCCAACAATATACTCTTTAGTTCTCCATCTAAGGTAAGCTATATAAAAATTTTTATTTGTAATTTTTATTATTTTTCATGGCTAATGATTGCATGTTTCATTTTGATTTGTTTAGATGCCTAGCAACAATAATGATGGCAATGGCAATAAGATATGTAATGGTGGTGAAAACAATACTAGTAGTCACATTGGGGATGATCCCCAGGCTCCTATAGCTTAGTTATTAGTTCTTATTATTTGTTTATTATTTTTTATATGGTCATGTATGACCTTGTTTTATAAACTTAATGAGATATATTGATATAGGTTGCAATCAATGATAAAATTCTCATTTATACATATGACCTTCTCTTTTTGTTTATTTTATGTTACTTCTAATTTTTTTAAAATTTATCAAAATAAAAACATGCATAAGCAATTGATATCTTAAATAAGGAAAGAAAAATAAGTAAACAAAGTAAATAAAATGTTAAAATCATAATTACAAAAGTAAAGAAAAAAGAGTAATAAAAATAAATGTGACTTAACTACGAAGTTATCTTTGAATCTTTGACAAATTAGAAAACTTCTTTTGAGTGATTTTGTACTTTTTGTCTTCTTTGTTTATCAAGTTGAAAAGTGATTGATTCCAAACATTGTCTAAGAGGAATTGGCAAGCCAAATGGATGTTGTTGATTTTGGTTACTATGTTAGGCTTATTGTTGACTTCTAGGTTGTTATTATTTATTCTTGATTTTTTCATGTTTCTACTATTAATTATTTTTCAAGATTGATGTTTTTAACCAAGAGAGGAATACCAGGGTTATTATGAATGATGAATTCATTTCATTTATTGGGGAGATGTATCTATTGATGGATAGGTAATAAGATTGCATTTAGTTTCACTAATCATGACCAGACTATGATCAAGTTGAATACATGTGTTTGTTCAACTATCAAAAAGTTAACCCATGTGAGGAACTACTCCCCAGCCACAAAAGCTAATGATATAGAACCTCATACTATTACTTATGATTCATTAAAGGATTTAAGGATAGAAATAGAGGTCTCACATATGTTATTAGCTAAACACAAACATTTAATAATAGGTGATAGGATAACATTGGTCAAGGCCCCATCATCAATATAGACTCTATGTGCTTTGTATTGGCCAACACATATGGTTATGAAAAGAGAAGCATGTCAAACTTCTTCATTCTAGGAATCCATTTTGATCTCACTATCATGAAAAGTAAGCTTTATTTCCTCTAGCATTTTATTATTTAAAAATTATACGATTATAGAGTGAATAGATTCTTATTTATGGGAATGTCTTTATTTATAGTGATAGAGAATAAAAGATTAATCAAGATGTTGCAATGTATTTGAGAAGTCATGAACAAGTAGTAGAGGTTCAATGATGTATTCTTTGTTTAGTGACTATTTGACCAGTTAAGTCTTTGTTATTGGTTTTAGCTTTATCCACTTTGGTAATATTTACTTCTTATAATTTTTCTATCATCTTTAACTCATGTTTTAGTATGAGTTATTTAGGTTGTTTATTAAATTGTATCTTAGGAGTTTATTTTAGTTAGTTTGTTGACATAGGTTTGGGTGGTGAGTTTCTTGGTACTATTGATATAGGCATAGGCTTGGAAAGGCCTACCTATTTCCATTTCTTCTTTGCTTGGTAGACCTATAGATTTGATTGATGACTTGGTTTCATTAGGCTTATTATGTGTTTTAGATGGGGAATCCTTATTAGTCAATGGAGATGGAGTAGATATAGTATCTATAATAGGAGGATCTTATCTAGTTATGATAGTGTAGTTTATAGGAATTTAGACAATAAAAGGTTCTTTGGTAGATAAAGAGAGTACTATTATTCATTAAGATTGTGAAGATGCCATTGGTGAGATTCTTATAATGAAACATTTCTTAGGAATTAAGGGTGGTACCCTTATGGAAAAAGGTTTCTTAGGTTCTGATGGTGGTACTTTGGATCTAGAGTTGTTGGCATGAGGCACTCAAATTATAAAAGATTTCTTAGATGCGTTGGACTTACTAGTTTTAACAAATGTTGATATTGTATAAGGGTCATTACTAGCATTTAAAGGATCCTTGAACACCTATATTTTCTAGGTCTAAACACTAACAGGATTGGATTCATTTAGCAAGAGCTCTCCATTACCAATCATTTTTTGCATATAATCCTTTAGGGAAAGGTTGAAATCAATTTTATGATCCAATAATTAGTGATAGCAGCAAAACCTATTAGAAGAAAGTGTTTAGGTAGTGGTGGATTACCTTTCGTGGCCACATTATGATCTCGAGCTATTTCATGAAGACGATAGTATCTCTTTCTAGAATTTTTAAAAATTTGCTTATGTTGAATATGATTATTTTTAAGCAATTGATCAAGGATTCTGGAAGGTTTCATAGGCAATTTTATATACTTAGATCAATATTTATATTCAAAATTTAGTCTTGTTTACTTTTGTGTAGAGGATGTTGATGGTTGGATAGAAATAGAAGGTTTTGACTATGATGACTATGGTTGTGATATTCAATGTTGTGATTAATCTTCTTGTTTAGGGTCTTTAGCTATAATAGTCATAGTTATATGTGTTGTTTATTATTTAGCCTTGTCTTTATCTTTTCTAGCATGTTGGTTTTGTAATTTATGTAACCTGGATCATTGCTAGCCTTGTTTGCTTCCTCAATGTTTTTGATTTACTGAAAGGCTTAACGAAGTGTGTGTAGTTTAGATAGTAGAGCTTAAATGTAATGAAATCATTGAAAACTTATTTAAAGATGGCCAAAAAGTTAGTCTTAAAGATGGGCTTAGAAATTTCATTTAGGATTAGGTTTCATCTTTGGAAAAATTTTGAAACTAGTTCCAAAGGATCTTGCCTCATCCTCATAGGTTGATCTAGCATTGTATTTGACTTTACATTATATTTGAAGTGGTTGAAAAATTGGGAGATTAGATCATCAAGGTATTTGATGGAATTCCTAGGTAATGAGCAATGCCAATCCAAGGCTTTTCCTATTAAAGACATAGGGAATACTCACTGAAACACCACAAAAATTTTAGCAACACTTCCAGAAAAATTTAGAGACTCTGAAATGGCTTCAAGCAGCCCACCATGGAGCAAGCAAGGTTTCCCTGGGGCCCACAGATCATGACGGCAAGTCTCGGTATCAAGAATCATCCATTTCAAGGTCAAAAAGTGCAATTTTTGCTAAGTACAATGTGCTTGCGCTGCAAAACGTAAGCATCAGCGTCACCAACTTTTGGGGCCCCGAAACTAAGTCAAAACAGGCCAAAATCAAGCACAAGGACCCCCGCGACCTTTGCTAAGGTCCCCAGCAGCTTCCAGCCTTCAAAAAAATCAAGATTCAGGCCTTAAATGAGGTGTTTTCGGTTGATTACGCTGCGGCTACATTTTATTACGCTGTAGAGCGTAAGGATGCGTAATCACTATTCATCAGCGTAAAACACTATTCATTAGTGTAAAATACTATTCATCGCGTAAAACACTATTCATCGCATGAATACTATTCACTGCGTAAAACACTATTCATCAAAGTTTCAGAAAATTCCAAAAAAGTTTCAGAAAAATGGTAGAAGATCCTCAGCATCAGCAACTTCTGGAAAATCAAGATTCAGGCCTTAAATGAGGTGTTTTCGGCGGCTACATTTTATTACGATCCTCAGCATCAGCATGCGTAATCACTATTCATCAGCGTAAAACACTATTCACCGCGTAAAACACTATTCATTGCATGAATACTATTCACTACGTAAAACACTATTCATCA
This sequence comes from Gnetum montanum, assembly GCA_015680685.1. NCBI lineage: Eukaryota > Viridiplantae > Streptophyta > Gnetopsida > Gnetales > Gnetaceae > Gnetum > Gnetum montanum. The sequence goes on along the minus strand of MNCI01008302.1, from coordinate 169,467 downwards.
CGTGAATACTATTCACTGCGTAAAACACTATTCATCAAAGTTTCAGAAAATTCCAGAAAAGTTTCAGAAAAATGGCAAAAGATCCTCAACATTAGCAACTTTTGGAAAATCAAAATTCGGGCCTTAAAAGAGGTGTTTTCGATTGATTACGCTGCGGCTACATTTTCTTACGCTGCAAAGCGTAAGAATGCGTAATCACTATTCACTACGTAAAACACTATTCACTGCGTAAAATACTATTCATCACATGAAAACTATTCATCGAAGTTTCAGAAAATTCCAAAAATATTTCAGAAAATGGCAGAGAATTACCAGCATCAGCAACTTTCAAAACATTCCAGAAAATTTTAGAAAGACTCAGGAACAAAGAAGTTTAATGCAAACGGGGGTCAAATTTCTCTTGTTGTACATTTCATTGTAAATCGACATATGTGGGCACATTAGGCCCTCATGTTTAAATTAAATGTACTTTCATGGGCTTGAACCCATAAATTGTAAAATGCAATGTACCTAGTCAAGAACGTAGCTTGCCGACACACATCTAACTCGTGCACAACTGTCCGACACACATCCAACTCTCGCCAGCATGCATCCAACCCAAGCACAACTATCCATTGGACACATGTTAACAGATCCACTTTCCTCTCATCTCTCAGCCATTGATTCTATTCTGAAATTCTGTGCCGGAGCACGGCCCAATCCTATAAATACCCTGTCAATTCACATAAATGGGGATTAGGAGGAAAAAATGAGAGACAATGGCAATCCTGAGAAATTACAGAACTGGAAATCCTTGGGCGCTCGGCACATCTGACTGTTGGCATCCAAGCATTCCTCACATTCATCACATCACATTATCGCATCATCACTTCAAACATCATCTCGGGGCTTAGTGCTTGACCTGCCATCCACACGTGCAGCTACACTTCGACCGGTGCATACACTTTTATTAAACAATACAATATATTTCATTGCCTTCCATTTACATTGTTTAATTCTATTTATACTTTGTTTGCAATATAACTCTATTTACGCTTTATTTATAATTCAGTACGCTCTGGGTACATTTTGTGTCATTGTTTGCATTCCGTTTACATCCCGTTTACATCGTTCACGATAACCCCAGCGCTAGCTGTAGCTTACGCTCAGGGAAGTCCTTGTTTGATTTGCGTGCAAACCATCCAAGGCACTCTACCTTCGTTCCCTTTTCCAGCTTTCCCTCAAGTGAAGGTAGGGTCAGTTGTGGCTGCCCAACAATCTTTCGGTGTCTATTTCCATTCCAGCCTCACACCGACGATTTAGGACGGTATAGTTTTTGGCGCTAGAAGGAGGGCCACTTTCTTGTTATTGATTAAAATCTCACTACCTATCAAAACTCATCCATCTTGCCCATTTGAGTCTCTTCATCCCTATTGATCACACTAAGCTTATGTCACCCTACACTACAACTGCTTACGATCCAACTCCATTCTTCTATCCCAGTCCATTCACATTTACCATGGAATCTTCCCAAGTCAACCCAATAACACTACCAATTGCTTCAAACCCTGTGACTGCTACGGAATCTATAACCGTTATTGAACACATAAATCCTCAAGGCCCTACACGCCAATCCCTCAGGCTACAAGGCAAAGGCCCTATTCACGCAACTCTTACACCCGAACAATATAATTTTATCTGTGTTAAGATCCAAGCCAACCTACCCATTGATCGTATAGAGAGGGAAGCTAAGCGAGACTATGAATTCATCCATAAAGGAGGACGTGAGTTTATCCCTTCTGCATTTGACATAATCCCACTGTCTGAAAACCATCATAAACTCATATCCCAACTTCTTATGGTTAGAAGT
>MNCI01008302.1:152505-164566 GCA_015680685.1 Gnetum montanum | reverse complement strand
ATAGGAGCCATTCCTGCTGATATCTCTTGGTCGGAACTACCCTTTGACATCACTGATGAAGGGGAAGGTGAATATAAAATCATACCCATACACACAGCCCCATATGTTAAGCTACAAAAGATCAAGAGGCAACTCAACAACTAGAACGAATGATACGAACTGTCTGAAATGACGTTAAAATACGAACTATCTGAAATGACGTTAAACTATGAACTGTCCGAAATGACGTTAAACTACGAACTATCTACAATGACATTAAACTAGCCATGGTCATAAATGGCCGGTTCCATTTAAAAATTCTTGAAAACGTTACTACCTTTGGCCCACCATGGCATAAAACTGGTAATCCTTTCTTTAACAACAGATGCAACAATCCATCAAGACTTTAAACTGATGTACCAAGCCTGAAATGGCTTTAAACTAGAGCTAACAAATTACAAATTTACAAATTCCTATCATCTTACATTGAATTTTCGCTTACAAGTTATAACTTATGATTTAGATTCTTGCATGGTCGTTGCTTTCTTTTTTAAGTATTTACCTTACATCTTGCTTCACACTTTAGAAATTTATGTTACACTTAGTTACACACATATACCCTAGAAAACAAAGAAAAACAATAAAAAACATAAAACTACAAAAATACATGGCCCGAAAAGGCCTTAAACTAGCTTACGGTCCGAAACAGCATAAAACTACCACTTTTTGCATTGCTTTTCTTTCATTCATACATTCTAAATCTATGTACAGCAGGTGTTTCTTGATGTTGTTTTCTTCCTAGTTGATTTTTTTGCAGGATCTTGCAGGCACGTAGCATGACCATGCATGTAGCATCACACTTTACACAAGCAAGGTAAGCATTAGTCCGCTATGACTATAAACTGGCACAGAAAGTTTTGGAGCATGACTTAAAACTGATACCACAGATAGTCCTAGAGCATGACTTAAAACTGATACCACAGAATAGTCCTGGCATCATGACTTAAAACTGATACCACAGAATAGTCCTGGCATCATGACTTAACACTGATACCACAGAAAAGTCCTAGAGCATGACTTAAAACTGATACCACAGAGACATGTCCGGTATGACACTAAACTACTACATCCATCCGCCATGACATGAAACTAGCATCCAGAGTCCACCAAGACTATAAACTAGTTTGCCTCTTCATAGTCCTCTATGACTATAAACTAGCAATGCACCGTCCGCTACGATGCTAAAATGGCACCGTCCAAGGGGTTATGACATGAAACTAATTCACAACAATCCGCTAAGACAATAAACTAGCAACATCATTGATGACCAGGTAAAATTGAAAAAGATCTGTTGTTGCAGTTGGCTGTTTTTGTTCCACAAAGCCTTGTTGCATGATTCATCCCATGGGGCCTAATGAAACTGATGCTGTTCATGATTCTGTTTACTTTAAAAGCTGCATGTGGTGACTTCATCTCCTTGTTTAAAGTGTTTAGCTAATTATTTCATTTGTGGTTTTCTTATCTTCTTGGAGTTGTGTTTGCAAGATGACACTTTTGAGGCGTTCGTGCATAGATGCACTTCATCATGACTACAAGGTATCACGTTTTTCTTGATGCACGCAACTGGGTTAATCAATCCATTCATAAGTACATTCCTGACTCCTGATGTATCCCCTATTTCCCAATCATGCTTCCCTTAGCCTATTCAATTACATTCCCCTTGATGCGTTCTGCTCACCTCAAAACTCTTGATACACTATTGCACACTGTAACTCTCCAAGCAGTTGCGATGCAAAACATGATACATAGTACATGATGCAAAATGCAAGTGCTCAAACACGAGCACTACACAAAAAGCAAGCTCTTTAATAATAAAAAAAAAGAACAAAAAAAAGGGTCAAAAAGCAAAATGCACAGAAAAGGTCTTTAAGACCTCGTTGACATCATAAACAAAAAACTATTGGCCATTCTCATACAAGCCCCAGGTAAGAAGACAATTTTCTTGAAAAACAGTTACACTTGTATCTCAAAGAGACCATGTTGCACATCATTGCATGGCTTTAATTGTTTACAACAGGCCCCACAAATACTCTATAAGAGTCCCGTTTCTCCAAAGAACGCACCTCCTATGTCTTAGTTCCGAGTCTTCTAAAAACCTAGCTGTTGACAAGGACCAATGACATAACTTGTGCACAAGAGAGCATTCTTCTCTCACAAATCCCAATAGCAACCATCGCCCTTAACCTCCTCGCTTCTCTGGTTACAACTGATTCCCTTGCATCCTGAACCACATTCCCTCAATCCCATGTACTTTTGAAAATGGTGCGATGACATCCGACCAAGCGCTGACGGTTTATGTTTGATGCTTTGTTGTTCATGGTGTTTTGCACTTCTTTGTCGACGCCTCTCGGGTGGATTCCTCCAAGCGTCAACAAAGAGGGGCCAATGAAACACCACAAAAATTTTAGCAACACTTCCAGAAAACTTTAGAGACTCTGAAATGGCTTCAAGCAGCCCACCATGGAGCAAGCAAGGTTTCCCTGGGGCCCACAGATCACGACGGCAAGTCTCGGTATCAAGAATCATCCATTTCAAGATCAAAAAGTGCAATTTTTGCTAAGTACAATGTGCTTGCGCTGTAAAACGTAAGGATCAGCGTCACCAACTTTTGGGGCCCCGAAACTAAGTCAAAATAGGCCGAAATCAAGCACAAGGACCCCCGTGACCTTCGCTAAGGTCCCCAGCAGCTTCCAGCCTTCAAAAAAATCAAGATTCAGGCCTTAATTTAGGTGTTTTCGGTTGATTACGCTGCGGCTACATTTTATTACGCTGTAGAGCGTAAGGATGCGTAATCACTATTCATCAGCGTAAAACACTATTCACCACGTAAAACACTATTCATCGCATGAATACTATTCACTGCGTAAAACACTATTCATCAAAGTTTCAGAAAATTCCAGAAAAGTTTCAGAAAAATGGCAGAAGATCCTCAGTATCAGCAACTTCTGGAAAATCAAGATTCAGGCCTTAAATGAGATGTTTTCAGTTGATTACGCTGCAGCTACATTTTATTACGTTGCAAAGCGTAAGGATGCGTAATCACTATTCATCAGCGTAAAATACTATTCACCGCGTAAAATACTATTCATCACGTGAATACTATTCACTACATAAAACACTATTCATCAAAGTTTCAGAAAATTCCAGAAAAGTTTCAGAAAAATGGCAGAAGATCCTCAGCTTCAGCAACTTTTGGAAAATCAAAATTCGGGCCTTAAAAGAGGCGTTTTTGGTTGATTACACTGCGGCTACATTTTCTTACGCTGCAAAGCGTAAGAATGCGTGAACACTATTCACTGCGTAAAACACTATTCATCCCGTGAACAATATTCACTGCGTAAAACACTATTCATCTACGTGAAACACTATTCACTGCGTAAAACACTATTCATCACACGAACACTATTCATCGAAGTTTCAGAAAATTTCAAGAATATTTCAGAAAATGGCAGAGAATTACCAGCATTAGCAACTTTCAAAACATTCCAGAAAATTTCAGAAAGACTCAGGAACAAAGAAGTTTTACGCAAACGGGGGTCAAATTTCTCTTGTTGTACATTTCATTGTAAATCAACATATGTGGGCACGTTAGGCCCTCATGTTTAAATTAAATGTACTTTCATGGGCTTGAATAACCCATAAATTGTAAAATGCAATGTACCTAGTCAAGAACGTAGCTTGCCGACACACATCCAACTCGTGCACAACTGTCCGACACACATCCAACTCTCGCCAGCATGCATCCAACCCAAGCACAACTATCCATTGGACACATGTTACCAGATCCACTTTCCTCTCATCTCTCAACCGTTGATTCTATTCTGAAATTTTGTGCCGGAGCACGGCCCAACCCTATAAATACCCTATCAATTCACATAAATGGGGATTAGGAGGCAAAAATGAGAGACATTGGCAATCTTGAGAAATTACAGAACTGGAAATCCTTGGGCGCTCGGCACATCTGACTATTGGCATCCAAGCATTCCTCACGTTCATCACATCACATTATCGCATCATCACTTCAGACATCATCCCGGGGCTTAGTGCTTGACCTACCGTCCACAAGTGTAGCTACACTTCGACCGATGCATACACTTTTATTAAACAATACAATACAGTTCATTGCCTTCCATTTACATTGTTTAATTCTATTTATGCTTTGTTTGCAATATAACTCTATTTACGCTTTATTTATAATTCAGTACGCTTTGTTTACATTTTGTGTCGTTGTTTGCATTTCGTTTACATCCCATTTACATCGTTCACGATAATCCCAGCGCTAGCCGTAGCTTATGCTCGGGGAAGTCCTTGTTTGATTTGCATGAAAACCATCCAAGGCACTCTGCCTTCGTTCCCTTTTCCAGCTTGCCCTCAAGCGAAGGCAGGGTCAGCTGTGGCTACCCAACAATCTTTTGGTGTCTGTTTCCATTCCAGCCTCACACCGACGATTTAGGATGGTACACTCCCAATATCATGTGGGGCTAAGACTATAATAGTATACACTTGGAATGAAAGGTTATCATATGAGCATTAGGATTCACTTCATCATTATATACTTGGTAAAATTTGAAATGTAAACTTTGGATGATAAAGTTATTTGTAGTACATGGGAGCTAATGGGGTCATCTTGGTAGAAATCCATTATTTCTATGGCTTGAGATGTGCTAGTCTTATGTTTCTATAGTTCCATGAATGGATCATGAATCATCTAAAAACCTTGGTCTAGACCTTGAGGCATCATAGTGGGTTGGATGAAAACCAATATAGATTGAATAGGCAATCTTTACATGGATGGGTAAGGTGCTAATGGTATGGGATGCATAGGAATAGTGAAGGTAGTATTAAATAATGAAAATAATGTCTTCAGGTGAGTGTGTGATTGTGAAGATGTAGCACCAATGGTTGTAAAAGGTTGATGCATGGAAAAGGAAAACGTATTTTGATAGGATGAATGGGGCTAGGACATAGTTGTCACATGAGAACTAAGATGTACCATGGACATAGTTATCACATGAGAAATAAGAGGTATAGTAATAAAAATAGAATTCACATGTGATATATATTAAATAATAGGTAAGATCAAAGGAACTTGAGGGATGACTGGGGTAGTTTGGGACAAGCTGATTGTAAAAATAATAGAGGTTGTGTCTTCTAGAGGCTCTCCTATCTGTGGATCAACTTTGAAGAAACTACTCAAATTTGTTAGATTGTTTAGAATCTATTCCTAAACCTTGTCTTCATAAGCTATGACTTCCTTGTTAGCATCAACTAGTTGGACTAACATGTCAACATAAAACTCTATGAGTTTAACTTTATCATAAGGAGAAGAAATATAGTCATTGTCATGTCTATGAATTACATCATATTGGAATTTAGAGTATAGCTTTTTGCATGTGATACGTATGCCAATGTACATTTTATCATAAATGAAATTGTAGAAGTCTTTGGTGATGTTTGTAAAGGAAGGATTTTGGTCCAAATTCCTAAGGGAGTTGTGACATTCCACAATGGTAAGGTTTTTGGAATCATAAATGCAAGTGAAGTTTTTTTCACTTATCATGTTAATGATAGTGTATGAAAAAACAAAAGAGGAACAAGTCATTAACCAGTCAACAACCAAAGGTTGCGACACAAACAAGTAATAACATATAAGATAAATGGTGAAGGATACATTAGATATGTATTGTGATGTAATTATGATAGTGTAATTATCAGAGCATAGGTAATGTAGAATAATTTAGATGATGTATTTTTTGTAGCCTAATCTTTGGAACCTATAGAAATATAGTAAAACATTGGACTTTCAACAAAAGGGGCAATAGTGTGGAGTGAGAGCCCTCAGTAAGAGAGTAGATAAGCATAATTAAATTTACACTATATGTCATCAATTATGGATAGAGTATCATACACACAGAATAGGCATAAAAATAAAGGTCAAAATAGAAAAGACAAAGGTCATAAAATTTATGCTAAATGGTAGTCAATATAGTAACAGTGTAGGAAAATGCTAAGGATCCTTCTTCTAGCATCAAAAACTATAGAGATGGAAAAATTTGGATGTCAAAAAACTAAAGATCGCTATTGCAAGGATGATTTTTATCCTAGACCTATGCGAGCCTAAGATTAGATTTAGGGTACCTTAGATGGTCTCGTAGGAAATTTAATCACTGAAGAACTTACAGATCGGTAATAAATGCAATGCATGTAAAAATGAAAAAAACATGTGTAAACATAACAGATTTGTAGATTTGGCAAATCTTTGATAAGAAATGATAAAATGTAAAGAGAAAAAAATGATAATTGAAAATATTGAAACCTTGCATTAAATCATGCACAAATATTTAGAGAATACAAATATAGGTATAAGAGTCCAAGGAATGCCATATGTTTGGTCATGGGGGAGGGGTGCATGGGGAGGAAGATTTAGGGTTACTTTGATTATAAATTTTCTTTTAGATGCTAGCTAACTAGGATGAATCTATTCTTGAAAATGGTAAAAGAACTATTCAACATATGAAGCTTGTTGGCATCTTGTAAGGAAGGTTTGCTTCAAAATCCTCCTTTAGGGAGAGGTTGTTTTAGGTTATAGGTTTGCTATTGATTAGAGTTAAGAATTATCATCATTAATTAACACTATTATCTACTCTCGCTATTGGAAACATACCTAAGTATATCAAAAGTCCCCTTTTTTAAGTACCAGATGTGCATTATATATGTCAAAGTATGTTGTTTTCATGTTGTGGTAATTTGGAAAAGTCATTAGGTGTGATCAAGAATCTTGTTTTCTTCAGCGTTGAATTTTGTAGCATGTTTCCCAGCATATTTTACAAAACACACTATGAACAAAAATATGCTGGACAAGGTTTATGTCGGAAGCCTTACATTTCACGTTGAGGTTACATTCAGGGGAATTTTGAAGTAAAGAAAAGACCATAAAATAACTTTCTGAAAGCAGTTACAGGGCTATTCTTATGCTTGATCTCCTATTTAGAATTACCAATAAATTACATAAATGAACATTTGAAAGCTTCATGATTCTTCTAATTTGAAATCAACAAGTTTGGTCTCTTTTCATCAAGTATTATCTCAGGTTGACAGTTGCAGAGGTACATGGTTGAAGGTCAAAATCATACAATCGTGGACCGTCAGTTTCCTTAGATACTGATTTAACTATATGCCGGAATCCCACATTATAACTGCTTTTAATTATAATAGTAAACCTTATTGTTTAAGGTATGCAAAAACTTTTAAGTTGAAATGCACATATCTGTAACGGTGAAGTTTGAATAAAATAACAATTTGCAAGGCCACGTCTTCCACTCCATCACTTCCCAAGAGTCCAGAAGGATGCATGAGCAGTATTAGGCTATTATAAAAGACGCTTAACTTGTTTGTAGGAAAGAAACAAATTCCTAGGAGGTCATTCAAGTACAGCTTGGGTGCTTGACAAGGTAAAGGCTGAGTATGAACGTGGTATTACCATCGACATTACTCTTTGGAATTCGAAACCAACAAGTACTACTGCACCGTTGATACGATGCTTAGCACGTCTGTCATTGCATTCATGAAACAAACAATTCAATGATGACTGCGTATTTGGCAGTGTAGTGGAAACGTAGAGTTGTCTTGACAAAGATGAACGTCCAGTATGTTCTTGAGGCATGCCTGGGAAAGCAGTCTGATACGGAGATGCAAGTGACTTGGGAAAAGAATGAAATGTTGACGGAGGGTGGAAATTGTGTACAGGTAGCAGAGGTGGATGGGGATAAACATTATAATTTGCTGACGACCTCGCCAAACTTGGGGCATGCAGATTGTCATCTCTTTCGTAAAAAAACTCTCAGGTTCTGGGCTTCCATGTTAATTAGATGCTGCTGATGTATGGCTCCGTCTCGCTGGAAGAAATAAACGTGTTGTTGGACAGGCCCGGTGCATTTTGGCGAATCAAAGTCTGCAACTCTTCGCAGGATTGATTAAAGGCCAACCACATGTTACGATATTCTCCGAAACCAAACACTAAAGTTATAGAAACTAGAAAGTGGACCGCAGTCAGATATTCTCATGAAGCAGCTATGTCACACGACAAACCAGAGTAACCAGAGCAATCCGGAACCAAATTCTCCTGATTTTCCGAATGGAATCTATACAGTAAACAATATTTTAAGTTGAAACTGGTACAAGATTGAAACTGTGCCTTGTACTTCAGGACCTACTTCAGGATGCGTACAAGATTGGAGGTATTGGAACTGCGCCGGTGGGACGTGTTGAAAGTGACTGGTACCTTGAAGCCTGGAATGCTTGTCAGTTTTGGACCCACTGGGCTGACCACTGAAGTCAAGCGGTAGAAATGCATCGTGAAGCTCTGCAGGAGGCTCTTCTTGGTGACAATATCAGATTCAACGTTAAGAACGTTGCAGTGAAGGATCTCAAGAGAGGTTACGTTAAATCCGACCCCCAGAATGACCACGCCAAGGAGACAGCCAGCTCTACTTACCAGGTTATCATCATGAACCACCCTGGCCAGATAGGAAATGGTTATGCTCCTGTGCTTGACTGCCACACATCCCACATAGCTGTCAAGTTTGCTGAGACCCAGAAAAGACGCTGGTTTGGACGCTATCTCAGGTGTTAATTAAATTTCGGAAAGTTTTTATTTTGAAAACGCTTGTTTGTATGCTATGGCAGGGTACCCTTGGCTTCCAAATAAAATTTGGAAAGTCCTATTTTAAAAATGCTTGTTTGTAAGCTATGACAGCGTACTTTCGGACAGCGTTCGTCAAAATAAACTCAGCCAGTTACTCGGGGTAGACTTGCTGAACAGTAAAAAAAATCGTGGAAATTTGAATTTTTACTCTTTTTGATCCTTCTAAAATATATAGGCTTGTGAGTCATGACTCATGAGTTACTTGCCTAGGCTTGTGAGTCATGAGTTACTTGCCCAGCAAAAAAAGACCCGAGACTCTCCAAGTTCTCACAGAAACTCTGTGTAACAGGGCTCTCGGCTTCCAAATAAATTTTGAAAACTTTTGGTTTGGAAGACCTTGGTTTGGCCCTATAGCAACGTACTCTTGCCTTCCAAATAAATCTTGAAATGTTTTTATTTTAAAAACTTTTCGTTTGTAACCTATGGCAGTGTACTCTTGGCTTCCGAATAAATTTTGAAAAGTTTTATTTTAAACCAAAAAAGATCAGCGTACCGGCCAATTCCTTCTAATTTGGATCAGTTGTTTCTTCTTGTTACCTTGACTCCTTCCAAACCCTGCTCAAGTGCACATATGTTCAATTTACCGCTATTAAATGGAAGACATTACAGTTGCAATGGGCAATGTGATCTCTTTCGTGGAAAATGCAAATGCAAATTCAAATGCAATGCAGTGCTTCTTTTCCCTCGTCCCAGTCTTCCAAACCCAGAGCTATGCTTGTTCGATGTCAGGCAGTCTCCTCTTCGTTGAATACTATTTTCAAGAACGGAATCGGTCTTCCACTTAAAGGCAACGCAAGCAACAAAGACTTTTTGCATATCAGTAATTTTGACAAGAAAACCATAATGCAAACGCTCAAGAGAGCAGCTGAAGTAAAATCGTTGATTAAATCTGGGAACAGATCTTTTCAATCATTTCAAGGAAAGACCATGTCAATGATTTTTGTCAAGCCATCAATGAGAATTGAGAACAAGGGTATCACTTGAGACAGGATTTTCTTTATTGGATGGGCATGCCATATACTTAGGTCCAGATGACATCCAGATGGGAAAGCCAGAAGAAACACAAGATGTTGCTCGTGTTTTATCATGCTACAATGATACTTTAATGGCCTGTGTTTTTGCACACCAGGATATACTTGATCTAGCGAAATGTTCTAGTGTTCCTGTGATCAATGGATTGACTGATTACCACAATCCTTGCCAAATAATGGCTGATGCTCTTACAATCATTGAACATCTTGGAGGGAATGAAGGAGTAAATGTTGTTTATGTTGGTAACAGGAACAACATTGTGCACTCTTAGCTTCTTCTTGCTGCTGTTGTATCATTTCATTTTGTTTGTGCATGTTCAAAGGGCTTTGAACCTTACCAGGCCACCGTAGAGAGCGCAAAGAATGCAGGAATTAGTAAAATAGATATTACAATTTACAAATGAACCTGCAGAAGCCGTTAAAGGTCCAGATGTCGTTTATACTTTATACAGATGTTTGGGCAAGCATTGGCCAGAAAGATCAGGCAGCTTATCGTCACGAAATATTAAAAGGCTTTTAGGTTAATGAGCCTTTGATGTCATTGGCTGGTCCGAAAGCAATTTTTATCGCCTTCCCGCTGAAATAGGTATTGAAGTAACTGATAGTGTTATCGAGGCCTCTAATTTTGTTGGTTTCCCGCAGACAGAAAATCGTATGCATGTTCAGAATAGCATTATGTTGCACGTTCATGATGTTGAAAAATCAGATGTGTGGCATTGGAGAAATCAATGTAATTTTTCATTTGCTCTTGTTTTGAAATTTGGTATGTTTTATTTCAAAAGAAATTTTGTCAATGGGAGGCTGGAAATGGTGGTCAAAGCCAAATCACATACAACAGCTCTAAATAAAAATGACAAAATAAATTTTTTTATTTGGGTATTTCTTTTCTCCCGGCTCCTGGTATGGGCTTATCATCTGCCTCGCCCCGCAATTTCTACAATCGCTTCCCAAAGAACTGGAGAAGTTCCTCTGTCAGCCCAGATTTCGGATTCAGGCCAAAATTCATCTGTTCCGTTCCACAAGGTTTTGGGTTCACGTCTGCTTGCAGCAGCAAATCATGGGTCTGGGTCTTGGTCTGGTGGCCCAGTTGTTATTCCAGCTTCTTTTTTTGCAGGTATTGTGCCAGTGGCTGGCGTTTCAACTTCTGCTACTCCCAATTCTGGACCTTCCTCCTGTACCACTGTAGCCGTCGGTGCTGGTCCGTCAAATGTTGAAGCAGACTTCACCCACGAGCAAAATGTGAAACATCCCATGGTGTTCGCTGAGGCTCTGTGCAGATTCCATGACGAGCGCAGAGGTGGCACCGCCCAAACCTAAGTTCTGCAGCCTTTTCTATATCGGTATGAAAGTCCGTTTTCACATACAAGGATAATATTGTTGGTGACCAAATATGGTGTGAAAAAGGCCAAAAAAACCTATGGATAATGTGCAAGTATTCACTGTAGCAGTGAACATGGTATTGAAAGCCATTGCCACCTATCCATATTACAAGGTGCTGACAATCTTGTGGACATATTCTCCAGATTATTACGAAGGTGGAGCTTGGAATACAGATGCTGCACGTGTCAAACTTCACCATATACAGATGCTAATTTGGTAATCAATGGCTTCACTGATATGATGTTGTCACGGCAACTAAAATCGGTCAAAGAAGCTAGGAAAGAACTAAACAATGGCTTCAAAATGTTATTGTTAAACCTAGCTTCTTTTCTTCACTACCTGGCAAATGGGCATCCTGGACCTTATAGAAGTCCTCATCCGAATAAAATTACAAAAAGAAGGCCAGATGGATGATCCCCACCTCAAGATTGTTTGCATAGGTGCATGCCTGCTCCTATGGATACTTGGAATGAACTACTTTCTGGAATTGTGGCAAGAAATCTTAACAATCAATGAATGTGGCTTGGTTGAGATTTATTGATTTCATGTGTCAATCTGCCCGAAACTTTTAGCTTGTGCTTTTAAGAGGTGTGAAAAAAATTAAAATAAAAAACTAGACATGTTTCTTTGCGAACAGTACCAACTATGAAGAAGCAATTGATGTTCTTAACTTTGTATGTCAAAAATACTATATTGTGTTTTATGGCTATATTGTTGTAGTCTTCAATTTATTATTTCACTATTTCTCATCATTATTGTTCCTTATCATTTTAATGTTCATGTTATTGGTAGCCTCATAGATAAGTGATGAGACGCAGATTGCACAAGCCGCGATATCGCGTACGTGATATTGCGGCCGCCGCGATATCACGTCTCTCCATGCGATATCGCGTACGCGATATCGCAG
>MNCI01008302.1:0-145910 GCA_015680685.1 Gnetum montanum | reverse complement strand
AGGAGTAACGTTAGAATTAGAACACATCATACACCTCATCTAGACTAAACCATACGTGACATATGCAAAACTAGTCTAGATGGGAAGACAGTGAACTACGACCTAAGGCTAACTATCTAGGTGCCACAACTACTCCATCTGTAGAGTTCGACCGGATCGTGCATGCGACGCTCGTTTCATATGGTTGAGTGTAGGGGTATGTCGCCACTCATCAATAAGGTAGGATCCTGAGCAAGGGTTCGAGTTTGATGAGTTTCTTAATGTGTCTTCAAATGTAGAGAGCATTCCTCGAAGGTTATAAGAAAGGGCTACCAAACATGCTACATCATATGCCTCAAAGTGGGTCTCTAGAAAATTTCCCCCAAAGACATTGCCCTTGATTCTCCCAAAGTTTAGAAAAGAAGTATTTTTGGTGGTTAGCTTTAAGTTATAAATTTTATTTATTTTTTGTTGGTCATAGTTGTATTTGTAGGTTATCATGGTTACTAATTGTCTAAATTGTTTTTTTTATAGGCTTCTAGTGACATTGGCAATGTTAATAGTCATCATGTTAGCGATTGATGAAGTGTCATTAGTCGATGTGTCGACTAGGCCACGTATACGCAGCTGCATCGACATGGCCCCGTTTACGCAGAGCCTATTTCGGCCTATAAATAAGAGGGCCTTCTGCCTCATTTAGGTACCTTTCAATTAGTTGTAGAGAAGTTCTTGCAGTTTGTTCCCATAGGAGATAGAATATTTTCTAACTGCTCGTAGCAGGTGTAAGAAAAGTGATCGGCTCTTTATTCGAGTGTTGATGTATCTGAGCCCATTGGCGTGAAGGCAATAAAGATGAACTCTTCAAGAATTCCTTACAACATTTCGACTTAGTCATTTATTGCATTAATTAGTTTAATATGTTTACGCTTTGATAATTACTTAAGTGTATGTTGTTAATATTTTAATCACTTTTGCTCTCTCATAAGATTGTAAAGACCATAAGTACGACCATCTCGAACATAAACCCAACACTTGGTAACCCAGTGACGCTTAACGTCTGGTAACCCAGTAGTGTTTAGGGGATGCTTAGAATGTGCCCAAAAGATGGGATCAGATACTTATGCTAGGAGTAGTTAGGATTTAGATTAAGATAATCTTAGATTAATTAATACTCTAACCTTACTTTCCAAGATAGTTAGTTGCCAAAAGATAAGTAAAAAGCTATAAAAATCATTAGCCTTAATCTCACTTAACCATAGCAAACAGAACATCACAAGTGATATTAGGAAGGCAACGACTGTTCTAACCCAAGGTTTCGTTGGTTAGAGTCTGGTGTATGTTCAGTGCTTACAGTCTATGGAATTCGACCGAGTCACGTGTGAATGCCCGTGATTCGTATGGTTGGGCGTAGGGGTACCTAGCCGCTCATCATTATTGCCGTTGCCTAGGACTATTATTCTTACATGTGTCATCTAATCTTAGTGAAATTACCATTCAAGTCATTGGAATGGACCCAGGATAGAAACATTTATGCACACTAGGTGGATTAAAGTAAATAGTAAGGTACAACGATTACATGGACCATCTAACGTCCAATATGTCTTCTCACAGAAGAGAGGTATCCAACCCACCAGTGCCACAAGAATGTTGGGTGGTGTACAAGTATCCTGATGATTATGTCCTTAACTTCACTTTTGTCCTACATTAGGATGAGCATCTACGATGGCGGGATATGGAGGGCAACATCGTACTACCACTCGACCGATCGGCTCCTGTGATGCTATTTCACAATCTTGGCAGACTAGGCATCCAGGACCGTGGAGTGGAGTATGTCATGAAGGACCATGACTACCGAGACTATCGTCCCAGTGAGGCTCAATGAGCACGAGACTAGTAGAAGGTGGACAGATATGAACATCTGAAGAGGAAACAATTCAGTAACCCCTTATTCTCGTAAGGGCTACAAGATGATGGGGATCCCGTCTTTTATGACACCCATTCAACCGAACTTTCCTTGGGGCAGTAGATCCTCCAATCCATCATTTAGAACAAGCCTCTAAGTGACCAAGATCCTCAAGGGGATGGAGGGTCACATAGCAAGGATGGGTAGGCTAATCGAGGCTGTCATTAGGGTAGAGGGGGAGATCGACATCGGAGCGGTGGCGATACCTCTCCTTCTTCTCCATCCTCTCGCTCTCCTACAACTTCATCTAGCTCAGGCTTGGATCATAACCAGGGTAGAAAAGAGTGAAAGGATGGTGGTAAAAAGGTTCGAAAGGGACAACGTGAGGAAATGCGCGATCAATCACGTGATGCTTGTCGGCATGAAAGAAGGGGTAGCTGGAATCATCACAGATGTCATGGCCCTCAGTAGGACTATGACTCAGATGAGCCATTGTTGGCTACTTGGAGCATGCTCCAGATTGCTAAGGTAGTTCAAGTCCCTAGTAGGCACATGAAGGATAGCCGGATCAAGCGCGTGGACATGAAGAACATCCCCAGATTTGAAGGGGGATATAACTGTGATCCGCAAACTCACTTGTAGGCATTCCATGATGCCTGCACCTTGCAAAACGTTGACAATGATTGGAAAAGGCTGAAGTTGTTCCCTTGCACACTCATCAAGGAATCAGAAAACTAGTACTGGTTCTTGGAACCAAAATCAATTGGAAGATGGAGTACGATGCTTGAAATTTTCAATGACAAGTATCAAACGTACTCCAGAGTGGAGAACTTGAGACGTCAATTCCAAGGGTGGAAGCAAGACAATCATGAATCCTTGGATGCCTTGGAGGTGGCATCCCCCATGTTTGTGGGTGGTTCTTTCCTGCTGATTTCCTGGTCATCTACTTGGAGAACTGCAAGGGGAACTTCCCAATCATCATGGAGAGGGCCTGGCTGAGCATGGTCGATGCACGACTAGGACTTCGAGATCTGTCCCTTGAAATTTCAAAGGAAAATCCTTTTAGGAAGATCGAGAAGAAGCTCGTTCCATGCATTGCGTATAGTGACTTAGGGTGCAACTATGTGTAGCAGTTATAGTCCGCTAAGTGGATATCCATTCAAGCATGCAGTTGGTGTACCAAGGAATCACCTATTCAACAATGCCTGTACATAGCAGCCACTAACCAAGAGGGCACCTAGTGGTTGATAGCTGATCCTACTAGCAGCGCATTGTACATGGAACTGTCTAAGGGGCTTGTACAAGCCTACATTGAAAGCATGGAAAAAATGGAAGAGGTTCATCAATAGGTCTCCACTGTTGATGACCACGATGACTGGGGAAAGCTGAAAATCCCTGAGAGTGTCAAAAAAGAGCCCCTAGAGCTAAAGTCTTTACCGGCTCACTTGGAATACGCATTTTTGCAAAATGGAAAGCCGGTACTTATCAATGCCACCCTTGCTCCTGAACAGAAGAAGAGATTGCTAAAGGTGGTAAACAAATGGGATGCTGCATTTTCATGGTCGTATCCTAAGATAACTAGAGTTGATCCCAGGGTTTGCCAACATCAGATCTATATTAACCACTCCATGAAGCCATGGCAACAACCACAAAGACGATTGAACCCCAAATTGAAGCAGGTCTTCAAAGATGAAATTGAGCAATTGCTAAAGGTGGGGTTCATCTATTCTATTGGCGATAGAAAATGGGTCATCCCATTCATTATCATGCCAAAGAAAGGTGGCAAATGGAGGGTCTATATTGATTTTCGGCTGCTCAACATGGCTACCTACAAGGATCACTTTCCACTCTCATTTGTGGACCAGGTGTTGGACACCATCGTAGGTCACCACTATTACAACTTTTTGGATGGTTATAGTGGTTATAACCACATCCAAATAGCACCCAAAGATCAAGCCAAAAAAACTTTCACAAGTGCATGGGGGACTTTCGCATGCAATAAGATGCCCTTTGGCTTGTGTAATATGCTTGCTATGTTCCAATGCCTTGTCCTCAGCATCTTCCAGTAACAAATTGGCAATGGGATAGAAGTCTTCAAGGATGACTTCTCTACCTATGGGCCATGTTCGAGCAAGCCTTGGACCATCTTGAGTAGGTTCTGAAAAGGTGTGTAGACACTAATCTGTGACTCAATTGGTAGAAAAGCCATTTGATGATCCAAGAAGGCATTGTACTGGGGCATCACATCTCATAGATAGGGATTAGCATGGATCCTGAAAAGATCAGGGTCATCCAAGGAATCACCCACCAAACAAGCACTATAAAAGATGTTCAGTCATTCCTTGGCCACACTGGTTACTACTGGTGCTTCATTGAAAACTTCTCGAAGATCGCTAAGCCGTTGGTAGAACTTACAAAGAAAGATGCTCTGTTCATCTGGACCAAGGAGTGCGAATCTACGTTCTAAGCACTGAAACAAAAACTCATAGAAACTCTATTTCTACAGGCACTTGATTGGTTCAAGCCTTTTCACATCATGATGGATGCATCCAACTACAACTTGGGAGCCGTGCTGACACAGTGTGATTATCAAAAACATCCATATTATATCCATTGTTCAAGTCATAGCATTGTGGGCACTCAATTGAACTACACCACCATCGAGAAGGAGTTGATGGCGGTGGTGTTCACCTTGGAAAAATTCTGGCACTATGTGCTTGGACACAAGGTCTTCGTGCATACTAACCACAATGCTATTCGGTTCTTGATGAACAAACCAATGGTGAGCCCCCAAATCATTCGGTGGCTGGGGATTCTTCAGGAGTTTGATCTCACCATGGTAGACTAGAAGGGGACCGAGAATGTGGTGGCTGACCACTTGTCTTAGTTACGATGGGATGACATAGAAGAGGAGGAGCCCCTCTCTGATCAATTTCCAGATGCACTCCTCTTCACCAGTGCAGTCGATCCACAAGTGCCCAAGGAATCCCCTTGGTTCAACCACATCCTCACCTACCTCACAACCCAAGATTTGCCCAAGGAGTGGAACCATCGGCAGAAACAACAGTTTCTCCATAAGGCCAAGCATTTCATGAAAATCAATAGCCACCTTTACAAGGTGTGCATAGATGGCCTATTTCGATGGTGTGTCCTTGATGATGATATACTGCGCATCCTCCAAGATGCTCATGAGGGTCCTTGTGGGGGCCACTATGCTGGACGCTGCATAGCCATTAAGATCCTGCTTGCAGGGTATTACTAGCCTACAATTTTTAGGGACACACATTGATTTGCCAGCTCCTATGAACGATGCCAAAAAGATGGTGGGATGTCGGCATCGTTGGAGGGACCTCAATAGTGTATCCAACCACTAGAGCCGTTCGACATCTAGGGTATCATCTTCATGGGGTCCATCACACCCCTATCAAATGGAAAGGCATACATCATTGTAGCCGTGGACTACTGTACAAAATGGGTAGAAGCGGTAGCCATTGTCGACTATTCTTTCAACACCACTGCAAGATTTTTTTAGCAACAAATTGCCAATAGGTTTGGAGTGCCACGTGCACTTATTTATGATAATGGGACTTATTTCACGGGTGTCACTTTTCAGAAACTCATGCAACACTTGGGGGGTCACGCATAAATTTACAACATCCTATCACCCCCAAGCCAATGGGCAAGCTGAAGTTACCAATAGGGAGATCACCAAGATCCTTACCCGAACCATTAGCAAATACAGGAGGGATTGGAGTTCCAAATTTAACGATACCCTATGGGCCTATTGCTCCACTTGAAAACTTCCTATAGGGTACTCTCCCTATGAGTTAGTGTACGGAAAGTTACCAACACTTCCAATTCAGGCCCAACTCCGCACACTATCCACCGCCAGTGACTTGGGCCTTGACCTCCTGCTAGCACAATGTGAAAAACTTATCAATTTAAGTGTGCTAGATGAGAACTGATTAGTGGCCCTATCTTCCAATGAGATCCACAAGGCCTACAAAAAAAATCGACATGATCTTAGGATTTGGAAGGTCACATTTAGATGTGGAGATAAGGTGTTGTATTGGAATCCCTCACATGTATCTCAACCGACCAAGTTTCAAACACTATGGGAGGGACCTTACATTGTCTCCAAAACCTTCCCATCTAGGACCTTGCTTATCCACAAACCTGAGGACCCCACCAAAACATAGTTAGTCAACTTCCAATAACTGAAACCTTTCCATGAACTTCACTCAACCAGTGCAACCACCTCATCATCCCCAGGACAGCCTCGCTCCATATTTTGTGTCTCCTCCTTTCCACCCAATCATGGGGAAGATTGTTTTCCATGTTGATCCATTCCCCTTCACCCCTCACTTTTTGTATTTTTTTTTACACTTTTTTATTTTTCAACATCGTTACTACATTTGCTATTCTTGCTACAATTTTCCTTTCTTTAACTATTTTCATTATTTTTTCATTTCTTTGTTTGTTGTCTCATTTCTACTTTTGTTGCCACTAACAAATCATCTTATTGTTGTCAGGTTGGCGTGGATGGTTTTCGTTGCAATGTGTCATGGGAAATGGCCTACCTTTTACCCCAATCTTGCCCTCACATGGTTCTTGGTTTTTTTAGTTACTTTCACCTCATAATATCAGTAGTGGGTCCATGTCATTCACCCATTCATCTACTCCTTTGTTTTCCTACCATCAAGATTATGCAACCCTAGTTCATTTTAAAAAACATTTTAATTAATGTGTGACTTGTGTAGTTCCTAGACTTGGGGATGACCTAATGGTTTGCATAGGGTGTGACTTCAAGGGGAATGAAACATTCGTAGTCCTATTCTACCCTTGTGTGGCATGAGTGCCCTTACGTATTTCTTACCACTCCAAGTTCTTTGCTACAAGGAAGCTCCTTGGCAGTTTGACCTTGCATGGTGTGGTCCTCATCAAAAATCGAAAAAAGAGAGAGAAAAAACGAAAAAAAAAAAAACAAAAAAAAACCATGAGGATTCAAAGCACACCCCTTGGTTAGGTACATGCACACAAGCATGGGTCTTTGCATGGTGTGGTTCCCAAAAATTGAAAACCAAAAGAAAACACAAGGATAAAATCCTCACCATGTGGGAATTCAAAGCACACCCCTTAGATCGCCTCTCACGGGCCACCAAAACTAGTTATGGGACTTCTTTTGTCCCCTCTGACTTGGTCCCATTTTCGCTTCCTCCCTCTCATTTCTATTGGAGTGGTGGTTCTCTATGAGTGAATTCCTACCCACTTGGGTGACGAGTCTTTGTGTGTTGCTGCGATGTCATTGGATGTGGTTGGTTTTGGGTCTGAACTTTGAAAAGGTTCTATCGGGTCGCTTAACCACAGCTTCATGTGGGGGTTTCATGGAACTAATCGTTGGACATCCACACCTCATCTCTCTCTCTCTCACCCACTTCTCTCCATCCCTCATCCCACTACTAATTTTATGACTTGATTATTTGTCTCATCTCTCATGAACTTCTCATGCTTGGGTAGGTTCTCCTGGATGGAAGTCTTAACTTACGTTCACACCATTCCTTAGCACCGAGGCCCATGGACCCCAGTGTTGGGGATATGCAAGGGCTACAAAGGCTGTCACCTACTATGGGGAGGACCTACTTGCATATTCTTGGTACCATTCATTAGTCTCTCATCCTTGGGGTTGGTTGGTGGCTTGTTTTCATGCTATCTGTCGCTCAATTTCTTCCTTGCGAAGTTCTTTTGAGTCACGTTCTCCTACTTTTGACTCTTTCTCGAGCCCCAATTTTCCTCCTCTTGTCCTCTGCCATGTCCAAGCCTCTCATGTGCTTCAACTGCCCTAATTTGGCATTTCAAATTCATCATTTTGGGCTTTTTTCGGGTTGGTCAACACTGGTCAACGGGTGCACACCCTTGCATATACGGGGCCCCGTATATGTATCCCCTTTCGTATATGCAGCCACATATACGCGGCCTTGTCGATGCAACACCTAATTCTTATATATACACCCTCTACGCTTTGAAAGTTTGATCATTTGAGACACAACTTGGGGGGAGATTTTGCCAAATTTCTCTACCCAACTCTTCCCAACGCACCTACATTCCATCACATGTTTGCATCAACCAATCCTTGCCCTTTTAAGCAACCGGAGGTATGCTCTTAGTCATGGGGGGGTGATGCCTATATGTAATTAATTAATTAATTAGTTAATTACGAAAACAACTGTTTAAACGTCAACTCATCCTTTTTTGTTTTTGGATCTAACCCATAAATTAACACTCTGGGAGACTTAAAGGAATGCTTGTGCCAACAACATAACTTAATCAAATCGAGAAACTGTATGAGACCCATTTTTGAGAAACTTGTGCACAATCTAATTAGTGATTATGTTGTTTGTAGATGGTACAAAAACCAAGGCACCCAAGGGATGAAGGACCATCACAACCAAGAGACAAGTGCCCACGAATGAGAAGGGGATGAGGCATGCAACAGCTAGAGCACGAGAAGGGCTCTCATGCAACTGGCCCCCTCCACGAAGGACCTAACATGGAATCTATCCATCAGATTCCAGAAGAAGAGATCCTCAACGAGCAATCGCAAGGGGATGAGACTCCTGGGATAGTACCACGGCTTGAGGTCACTCTAACCCAAGCCTATCTTGATGCTATCACACTACGCAAGGTGCAACAGATGGTCCTTTAAGAGCTAAACTTTAGACCATTCCTCGAGAATGCGCCAGAAGAAGTGAGGCTTCAACTGCAAGGCTCTCCAATGTGACCAATCATCACAACTAGTGGTGAATGATACTTAGAAGAGACCTATCTCTTTTGGATGAATCGGCAACCAGGGTTTAGAGTAAGAATCAAAGACATTTATGTCTCTTACTCTTTGGAGGCGATAGCGTAGGCTTTGGGGTTGCCTGAGATTGGAGCTGATGTGGTGGAAATTTTAAAAAAAGCCAACCTAGAGGTAAAGGAGGAATGGACCAAATGGTGCTATGAGGTAGAGCACAAGAAATTTAGCTCTCTGACCATGGTGGACAGGGTGTACTCAAAGATCACATCTTACCACTTGAATCCAATGGTAAGACCCAACAAAATCATAGCCTTCTTCACCCAATGAGTGGGAAATTCCCAATGAGTCTTTCATAGTTGTTGTTCTTGGAGATTGAAAAGAAGTTTGCTGAGAGTGAACATGGAAGACGAGCTCTCCCCTTTCCCTTCCTAATCTGAAAGTTGTGCAAATGGGCAGGGATAGCACAGTACTCCAATGATGTAATCCGGCACACCTCGATTGCCTCTTGGTGGGAAATGATGAAGGATAAAAATCTTGCCACCACATAGACAAAGGAGGAGAAACAACCACCTCCACCACCTACACAAACAACACAGCTGGGTTTGTAAACCATAGTATAACACATCCACAAAATTTGGGAAATGCTCTTGAGCCAGCAAGAGCAATATGATAGGACCGATGGAGGAGAAGACCCTTCGATCTATCCCCCTAGAATGAGCCACCTAGAGCTCAATCAGTTAGCTTGCTTGAAAGGGCAAGGACAATGTTCTCTGTAACCTGAACGCCAGTGCTTGCACAAAAAGATCCTAGTGTTCGAGAGGTAACACTGTCTACATAGTAGTTATTTCTCAAAATTTCTGGGAATGCTGCTACCTTTTTGGTATGCTTGGAAGATGGTCAAGGGGCAACAGTCCTAGTGATGTAGCACCAAGGATAAGAGACTATAGAGGAAGTGGTTGCTGACACAATTGCTATAGCTCTCAATGCACCGGTAGCACTTGTACTAGATGTTCATGGGCTATAGGATGTATAGGCATTTTTCGAAACTTTGCGTAGCAAGATTGATGCAGCCCAACATGAGGAGTTGTTGGACTGACTAGTGGGTACCAGGAAACCACTTCCAGATGTCTTCGAACTTCCGAACAACATTACTGCAACCCAGTTAGAGCTACTCTCAGTAAGGGGTAAGGGCCTCGTTTTGGAAGGGCAACTTGAAGCTGCTTAATTCTCTTGTCAACACTTGGCAACAAAATTAACTCAATTAAGAGCCCAACTTTCGATCCAGCCATCCTCAACCACGAAATCACCAGAGATGAAGCTTTTCAATAGCTTCAACTCAAACTTCAGATCATTGAGGATGTGGGAGAGATAGCGATCTTAGATAAGTCATTAGCAGATGTTCGAGTGTATCATTAGCTAAGGTTCTTCAGGAGAACGTCCGATTGACCATGGAGGTTCATCAGCTGTGCAATGTTGGTGCAGAAAATGAACACATGAAAAATTTTATCCACCAACAATAGGAAGAGCTAGCCAGGGTGAATGATGATGTAAGAAGGTTGGCTACTGAGAACCGAAATCTGTTAATGGAGGAGGTTCGGGCATTGCGATAGAAGTTTGCAATTGAAATTGCTGCTTGGAAGAATAAGGCCTTGAAATTTGAAAAAGTCAAAAATCATTACAGGGACCAAGTGGGGTTGTAGAAGGAGATGAATGAAAAGCATATTCAAGTCACCAAGGCTAAGATGAACCAAGCACTCTAGAAGCTCTGAGAGGGAGGCGAGATATGGCAATGTATCTTTGATGGGTTGAATAACTATAATCAAGTTGAAATCTACCTTAAGGAGCTACAAATTGAGGAGATGACAGAATATATGAAGCTTTCCAACCTTCACTATGCAAACTTGGCTATGCTCATAGTTGGACGACCATGGTCAGAGTTGCAAAAATAGGTGGCCACCTCATATTCCCTATACAATTGAGAGTTCCAGGTGCACAAGGCAACAAATTAGAAGCTGGAAATGGCAAACATAGAACTCAAGGTTCTCCACAAAAGCTTTGAAGGATAACATACAGTCACGAAGAACCTGGCCCATAGAATGAATGACTACCAGTAGTTGCAGGCATCAATCCGAGTGTTCGACATCAAACACAAGCAGTTCGTAGCCTGGTTTGTCAACTTGAAAGAACTCTTCCTAACACTGCCATGCCCTTGGGAGGTTCTAGTTCCAGCACACATTATAGAAGCTTCCTGGATACTGAACGATCCCAGAAGTAAAGAAGAAAAAATGAGGGCTCTCTTGGAGGCTTTCCAGTTGCCTCCAGAAGTTACAGCTACCACGGGACAACTGTTATTCATGCCACCACCAACACATGGGCTAGAGGTTGGAGAAGGTCCATCAGAAGCATCGACCCCAGTGACATTGTGATCTCCTCCAAAAATTTTGTGCATCATTCTACACAGAAGAGACTCCAGGACCAGCATGGTGTCCCATTTTGTCTCTAAATACCATCATTTTTGTAATTTGCCCTTCTATGTAACTTGGGCACTTGGTCAAATTAATGTTGTATCATGTGTGTGTCATGTCATGTGCATTGTAAATAAAAATCCATGCCGTCCAAATTGTAGAGTAACTTGAGGATGAGTTTTTACTCAGTCGTGGGGGTATGATGAAGTTTCATTAGTCGATGCGTCAACTAGGCTACGTATACGGGGCCACGTCAACGTGGCCTCGTCAATGTAGCCTTCGATGCATCGACGTGGCCCCATTTACGTGGAGCCTATTTTGACCTATAAATAAGAGGGCCTTTCATCTCATTTAGTTACCTTTCAGTTAGTTGTAGCGAAGCTCTTGCAGTTTGTTCCTGAAGGAGATAGAATATTTTTCAAGTGCCCGTAGCAGGTGTAAGAAAAGTGATCGGCTATTTATTCTTGCGTTGATGTATCTGAGCCCATTGGCATGACGATAATAAAGACGAACTCTTCAAGCATTCCTTACAGCATTTGGACTTAGTCATTTATTGCATTAATTAGTTTAATATGTTTATGATTTGATAATTTCTTAAGTTTATGTTGTTAATATTTTAATCACTTTCGGTCTCTCATAAGATCGTAAAGACCATAAGTACGACCATCTCGAACGTAAACCCAACACTTGGTAACCCAGTGACGCTTAACATCTAGTAACCTAGTAGTGTTTAGGGGATGCTCAGAACGTGCCCAGAAGATGGGATCAGATACTTATGCTAGGAGTAGTTAGGATTTAGATTAAGATAATCTTAGATTAATTAATACTCTAACCTTACTTTCCAAGATAGTTAGTTGCCAAAAGATAAGTAAAAAGCTATAAAAATCATTAGCCTTAATCTCACTTAACCATAGCAAACAGAACATCACAAGTGAGATTAGGAAGGCAATGACTGTTCTAACCCAAGATTTTGCTGGTTAGAGTCTGGTGTATGTTGAGTGCTTACAGTCTATGGAATTCGACCGATTTGCATGTGAACACCCATGATTTGTATGGTTGGGCATAGGGGTACCTAGCCGCTCATCAGCGATGATGCTCCTTCTCCTCCTACAACCTAGATCTATCTATTACTTGATTTATTTTATTTTATAATTGTTGGCTATTGATTTTTTTAGCTACTTTAGCTCATGAGATTGTTTATTATTCTTTCATAAATTTATGTTATTTGTTGCACAATGCAACTATGGCTATTGGACATTAGGTATTTATTTTTTTTATTTGTCATATGGTGTGACCATGGCTATCATTGGTTTTAACTTTAAACTATTATGGATTATTTTTTTTAGTGTCTTTACATTCTAATTTGATTTTTAGTCATCATGTTTTGTATATATTTTTGCACATTTTAAGTTTTCTATTTTTATGATGTTTTATGATTTTACATAAACATAAAGGGGATAGGCATGAAATTATAAAATAGACATGAACATAAAGACCATATATACAACGTAAAAATGTAAAAGTTGAAGACAAGGCTATGGATTAAAGGCTACATCATAAGGTAAAATGGTTAAGAAGCTGGGTAGAGTATTCAATCACACAAGTGCTTTCTAACCTTCAAGAGATTAGGAAATGAATAATGCCTTTGTTGCATAATTTCATACTCCCCATTCCATTCGCTTACTATGCTAAAAGGGAGTTCAAACCACAATTCTTTTACAACCTTTGCATTATTGTTTTTGACTTGGCTAGTTTCATTGGATTTCTCAACTATGTTTTTGGGTTATGAGAGCTTCTTTTTGAAGCACCACCTTAGATCCTTGCTCTACATCAATATTATTGATAGACAATAAAGCCATGTTGTCCTTCTGGATAACAATCTCACCTCCTTCATAAGGTAGATGAATTTCTTGATGGATTAGGAAAGAGATAGCTTATAGTTTGGCTAACTATGGTCTCCCCAAGATTAGGTTGAATCTTGATGTCTCTTCCATCAAAAGGAAGTTAGCTAATGTGGGGAACTATTCCTAGCTACAAAATCCAACAAAATTGATCCTCTCATGTCTACACGTGACCATTGAACAATTTAAGCACTAAGGTGAAGGTGCTCCAAATGTATTTGGACAAGTCCAAGCATTCTACAATAGGAAAAGGGATAACATTATCCCATCTTCCACATGTACCTAGTATACCTTATACTAGCCAACTCTTATTATTATAAACAAGGGTGCTCTTGACACTTCAACACTTTGTGAGTTGATGTTTACCTTGTTGTTTTGAAATATTAAAGTTTTTGACTTAGTTTCTTCCTTAGGTGAGGATGTCACTATTACCACATGGATAGATTCTTGGTTGGATGGGATATCCTCATTGACAAGAATAGAAGTTAGCATATGAACTAAGTCTTCATAGTGAGCACAAGAGGTCATAACTAAGTCATATAAGATCAACGATGTGTTCTTTTGTTTAAGTGAGAGCTTGACCTACTCCATGGTAGTGAGAAATTCTTTGTCATTATTCATTATTTTTTTGTTCTTGTTACCTTTAACTTTCTCCATTCTACCCAAGATTTTCACCTTATGTTTTAGCATTTGTGGTTTAGGTTCCTTTCCTTTTTCCTATTGTTTGTTTTCCCCCTTAGGTTGACTCGTTGAAGCAACTTGAGCATTAAAGCTCATGGGTAAGGCTTAAATGGGTGTAGGCTTCAGTGGGCCTACTTCCTTCCACACTTAACAACTCCCTGATAGGTTTAGGATTGTTGCTAATAGTAAATGTGGCTATTGTATAAGAATCATTATTAGCATTTAAGGGATGATTTTATACCTATATGTGTTGGTTCTAGGGAATAACAAGTTTGAAAGTATCTAATACTAACTCTCCACTATCTATCATCTTTTGCAAGTCATCCTTTAAGGCCAAGTAAAAATTAATATCATGACTAGGAAATTGATGATAGTGGTAGAATCAGTCTAGTTTGAAATATCTTGGCACCATTGGATCATACTTCATTACTGTAGTGGGGTCCTTAGTAATCTCACATAAATAGTCATGCCTCTTATGGGCATTCTCACTCATTCTCTTATATTGAATACCACTACTTTTGAGCAACCAGTCAAGGAGCTCAGTTAATGTCAAGGGAAAATTTATATATTTGAACGAATCCTTCCTCTCAAAGTTGGATCTAGATTGGTTAGATGTAGAGGTCCTCAATGTTGAGGGTTGAGAAATCGTGGTAGGGGCCTTCAGTTATTTGTTTTTAACCCCTGCATAGTTTTTATTTCTTTGGCCATAGTGGCTATGGTTATGTGGTTTTACTTTCCTTTATTCCTATCCTTTCTCATATGTTAGTTCTTGTACACTATGTATGCTAGGTCATTCCTAGCCTCCACAACATCCTCTATATTTTTACTTTGGGAAAAGTCTTGGCTAAGTGACCATGGATCTAGATAGTATAACTTGGACTTAATAAAATCATTAACTACTTCTTTGAAGATGGCCAGTAGATGGATCTCAACTATAGATATAGGAATCTCATTGAGGAGAGCATTCCATCTTTGTATGAACTTTTTCACAGGTTTGAAAGGCTCTTGTTTGATTTTTATAATCTATTCTTGTGTGGTGTTAGGTATTAAATTTTATTTACAGTGGTTTAAAAATTATGAAATTAAGTCTTCTATAAAGGCAATAGAACCCCTAGGTAATGCATAATACCAATCCAAAGCTTTCCTAATGAGGGACATAGGGAAGACACACATAACAATATGAGGTCAAGCTTATAGCAACAAGCACTCATAATGGAAGGTAGTAAGGTGTGAGTTGGGATTTGTCTTGTCATTTTATTTGGTGAACTAAAAGATGTGAATGATCATGGGAAGAGTTATTTGGAAGACAATAAGATTAACAAAATCATCTTGGTAGAAGTCCATTATCTTAACTGTCTGAGTAGTAGAGGTTTGAGATTTTGTAGCTCTTAAATAAGGTCCTAAATCATCTAGATGGATTGATCCAAACCTTGGGGCATTTTCATGGGTTGTGGTATTTATATAGATGCTTGTGGAGGAAGTTTGGATGAAAATGGATAGTGGTAATGATGGAAGAGGCTAGGTGATCACACTGGAGGGTTAAAAAAAAAGAAGGATGTCTATCTTGGAACTTGAGGGATAATGGGGATGAAGAGGATATAATAGGATTTCATAGCTTGGGGTCTCATGGAAGGACCCATTGGGATCGAGAAAGGATAAAATGTGATAGAAACCATAGGTGATAGTCATGTAGAGCAAGCTTGTGTAGTGAAGTACATTGACAAAAATAAGAAGGTAGGTTGGGAGATAGGTTGAGCTTGGTGGGCAATAATGAGAGGCGTTGGCCTAAATATGATGGGATGGATAGGACAAGAAGATGATTAAGGAACTTGTTCCATAGATGATATGAGAGATGATGGACTAGGAATAGTTGTTTGGGGAGTTGATTGTTGGAAGAGGCTTTCGATAAAGTTGTCTAGCTCTTATTCCACCTTAAACTCATCTTCCTTCTCCTAATGCTTATCCAAACTAATCTTTTTCTCCTCTCATCTATGTCTATTAGTTAAGTTAACATGTGTGCATAGAACTTAGTCAAAAGGATTTTATCATAAGGTGAGGGGATGTATTCTTTCACATCCCAATGTATAATTTCAAATTAATGCATAGCATCAAACTTAAAGCATGGTATAAGGAGGCCAGTCTATATTTGGGCATAGAGGAAGTTAAAGAATTCCTTATTTATAACTACAAAATTTGGTTTCCTACCACTCTTCCTAAGTGATTTCCTATGCTCTATGACTATTGGGTCTCTTGGGTCATAAACACAAACTCCATCTTAGTTAGGGGCTATGTAGGTGAGGATAAGTGGTAATACAGTGGACCGGTGAAAAAGCATCAATGAAGTATTAAACTATGCAGTAAGCTAGAAGGCTTAGCATATGAAACTACTCTTCCTATGAAAGTTTTAGCTTATGAGATAATCCTAGTGTATGAAGTAGTCTTAGCATACAAAAGCTTTAGCATATGAAGCAAATAAAAGCTTCAAAATACACATAGTAAATGAATGCTTTAGCATACATAGTAAATGAAATCTTTAGTGTACAAGATAAATGAAAGCTTCAACATACAAATCCTTAACTAAACTACATACTAAAGCTTTAGTATACAAAGCAAATGAAAGCTTCA
The DNA here is from genome assembly GCA_015680685.1 of Gnetum montanum. Lineage (NCBI taxonomy): Eukaryota > Viridiplantae > Streptophyta > Gnetopsida > Gnetales > Gnetaceae > Gnetum > Gnetum montanum. The sequence continues at coordinate 129,560 of MNCI01008302.1, read as the reverse complement.
GCGCACACACTACAAGTGAAAGCTTTAACATATGAATCTTTAAGTACCTAACATATGAAAGCTTTAACATTAATAGCATACAAAAGCTTTAGCATACACATCATATGAAAGCTTTAGCATACATAGCATAGGAAAGCTTTAACATACATAGGTTGTAGCTGCAATGAGAAATTAAAATTTGCTAAGTGTTGATAATGCTAGAAAATTAGAAAGAGGTTCTAGCATATGCACTGCAACTACAACTATAAAATAAAAAATTATTTTTATTATTTTTTAAAATGTTTTCTTTAGCATATGGTGGGTAGGGACAATGCATACTACTACAACAATAATAAAAATTAATTTTTTGAAATTTTTAGGTTACATGGAGAAAGGGCTACTCTACAAATAGCACTATGAAACACCACTAGGATTTGCATGTTGTAACCATTTTTCATCATGTAACCTCCACCCCATGAAACTTGAGGTAAAAATTCCTTGTAAATGTGAATATTGCAATCCATGAGGATCAATCTCATGTATCTCATACTTCTGGAGCTGAAAAATGCCTCATAACTAGTCAAAGCCTCATCCACTAAGTGGAAAAGGTCATGTACTATCTATACTTGGGCTTAGGGGAAGGGGGGGGGGGTGTCAAAAATGCCTTTTGGGATGCCAAGAGTGGGATTTTGATGGGTTTTATGGAGGGTATAGTTCTCTATATGCTACAAATACATGCATGAAGGTTGTAGTTCACCTACCCCAGTGTAGAGGGATGTGGGAGGGTAGATCTCACCGACTAGTAGTGTGGAGGAATGTGGGACCATCAATACCTAGTGTGGAGGGGTATAACCTTTTCCCCTAGAACTGATGTTTCATTCATCAAGCATTGATCTTCTCTCCAAGTGTTGACACACTTTCCTACTGGCATAGAAGTAGCATGGACCAGATTTCAACATTCCATGGAATTAAACATTGACCATGCACTCCAGTAAGGAAGGTTGAAGGTCTAGTGTGAAAAAATAAAGCCAACATGGATGGTGTGCCCCCATTACTATTTATAGTAAATAGAATGGCCATGGGGGTATGACACTTTCCATACATATTAACCCTCCAATTTGAGCACCCATCTCACCTATACATGGTAGAAATTTGCAACAATTTTTCAACCAATTTGTAGCCCCATTCATGGACCAAATCCAATAAAATCTACACGCCAACACCATTTTCAGATTCCAAACCTTTGGCATTCATACAATTTGAGATTTATAGCATCTAAAATCTCTTGCAAAAATAGATCTCCTCAATGTGGAACCCCTATGGCCTTGTGATTCTCTTTAATTCCTTGGAATTTTTGAGTTTGTGGCTTTCATACTGCATCCTTGAGATCCTCAACTTCCAATGTGGAGCATTCTAGTAGCCCACATCCTTCACATTTTTCATTCACTAGTAGTGGTCAATAATGTAGATCTAGAATAGCAATAGAGGAGGTTTCGATAACATCAAGAGTGGTGGTGCATCTAGATCATGGAGTGGATTTCAATGGCTTCAATGGACTCTAAATCCCCCTTTGCTCTCCTACAGGTGCTTCTTATACACATCTCTTGAAGTCATTATTTATTTTTAATAAATTTTTAAGAATTTAGTGTGTGTGCAATTTGTGTTTGCTCTTGATTATTTAGATCTAAATTTTTATTTTGCATCTTGTAAGTTCCTAGGTGATTTTCTAAACTGTCTAGGCCACCTTGAATCTCATTTTTTGAAGGCCTTGGGTATTCAGGGTTAAGGCTATTACACTAAGATTTTTAGTTTCTAGTGCTTAAGTTTTTCAGTTGCTACAATTTTTTGGTGATAGAAGGAGGGCCTCTACCTAATTTTTATGTCAAAATTTTTGTTTCCCATTAGCAATGTTAACCTACAAGTTGTAATTTCTAGTTTACTACCAAAACCTTTGAATCTTCATAATAATCAATGTTATAATTCATCCCCCTCTACTCCCAAAATCCAATTTAGGAGTTGTAGATGTTTGGATTTTGCAATTTTTATCATTGTTTCTATGAATTCCCAAAGCCAAAATTGATCCTTTGGCTTAATTTTTTATCCTTTTTTACTACCACATTTTCTCACGGAAGCCAACATTGATGGTCTCAATAACCGAATCCCCATTCCTCCATTCCTTGGTGTGAAAATTAATAGTTTGCTAACATTGTTGCTTGCAAAAATCTTCAAGTCTCCACTTTGGGTTTTCATAGCCCTCACTTTGCCAATGTTGGCTAGGAAGGTGTGAGATCTTTCCATCTCACTTGCTCCTTTCTTCCTATTACATCAAGTGTAGGTGTAGCTAGGAAGCCCAATGTGGGTGAGGTTGATATCACCACTTATCATATTTGGTAAAGGGGTATACCCCCTTTGGAAACCCCATTACTATTTATGGTAAGTAACTTGTTTTGGCCATTTTTTGCCACTTTAAACTTTTTGCCATTTCCACTTGCCAGAATTTACACTTTTGATCATCCATTTATAGCCTATCTTTGATCCTTTTAGCATCGTAGGCATGTCTTTTCAATAATTGACAAAGTTTCCTTTCACATTCATTGACAATTGGTCTAGCTAGTAAGCCATGAGGGTATATGATCCCAAGGACCCTACTATGATTGAGTGTATGTAGCCTTTAAGGCTTAGTGGACAAAGTTCTGAATTTTTTGTCATAAATGAAGACTGCTACAAGTAAATTTATGCCAAATTGTAGGCTAGCATGCTGATTCCACATATGAAAGTAGAGGTCAAAAGGGAGTTTGAGCTCATACATCAAGATGGGAAGGAATATATCCCTTCCCCATATGATCAAATTCCCCTCAACGATGCCTATGCTTGCATCGTATCTTAGTTAATTGAGATGGATGAAGAGGATGAAAAGCACAACTAGGAGGAGCAAGAGGAAGACAAGGGTGAGTTTAGGGTAGAATCCAAGCCCAAAAACTTCATAAGTGGGATATTTCAATAAATATCCCCAAGTCCATAGTGCCTTCTTCCACCCCCTTTGTTTTCTCCATGGACTAGGTGTCACCATCCTCTACCCCTTCCTACCCAATGGTAGTTGTTCCTACATTAGTCATCATTGCGCACCAAATTTAATTGGTGTCATAGTCAACCATGTTTCACTTTGCCATGTCATTTGTCACCTAGCCTAGGTTAGTACAATCATCATTAGTGGTGGTTACCACCACCAATCCATTGACCTATCAAATGGTATCCACCATGCAGCCCCAAGTAGCCTAGGGGTAACATACCCCTTTCACCCTGTTTCTACCTCAAGTACCTACAAAAGCCTTCTTTTCTCTATTTTGCTTACTAACTACTATTATAATGCAACTTCTCCCCTCAATCCCATAATTGATTGCAATTCCATAGGCCTACTAGCAAATATTGCAATCCTTCATTCAGACCTTGTAGCCTATAGGGACATCCCAAGGCTTGGATCAGGCCTTCTGGATGATCCAAGACCTAACAGAAGAGTTGAAAAGGCTCAAGACCTCTACTTCTTAAAGCTTTAAGATCATAGATTTTTACTAGGATGATCCTATTTGTCCTATAGTCCTACACTTGATTCTTCCTCCTCGTGTCCCTATCCCTTAGTTCATGAAGTATAATAGTGAGGGTGATTGCAATGCTCACCTTATAGCTATTCGCTTGGAGTGCTTGTTATTATAGGCTTGGCCACATATGATTATGAGGATTTTCCCTATGTCATTAATTGGGAAAGTGCTTGATTGGTAGCACATCCTACCCATAGGATCTATATCCTTTCTTGATAACCAAATAACCTAATATATTAACCGCTTCAAATATAACTTGAAGTTTGACACCATTCTTGACTAGTTGACAAAGATTAAGCAGGAATCCCTTGAGCCAGTGCTAAAGTTCATCCAACAATGGAACGGTTTACTAAATGAGATACTAGATCCTATAGCCAAGACTCACCTTTTTTCTATATTCAAGGGGATGGTCAATGATCTCATTATGTTTAAGTTGTATTATCTTGATCCACGGTCATGCGATTAAGCCTTCTCTCAAATGAAAAATATAGAGGATGTTGTAGAGGCCAATCATGACCCTGCCTACATGGCATACAAAAATCAACACATCCAAAAGAAAAAGGAGAGAGGCAAGTAGAACAATGTGTTGGTAGCAACAATAACCAAGGAAGCCAAAACCACTAATTAGGGGCCAAGGGCCAACCCATCCAAAGCTCCTGCTAACAATCGAGACAACTAGCCATTGATCTCTAGGGCAACTACATGAATTGCACCTAGGCCAAACTTTAAGTGGAAGGACCATAGAAAGTACACTAGCTTATCCTTAAAGCCACCTAAACTACTAGATCAAGTGTTGAAGTGTGGGCGTATACAATATAAGAAAATGATTGCAGCTACTCAAGTGACAAAGGATGACTTGCAACTCCCTAGGTACTTTGAGCTAGACTACTTTTTCCACTATCACCAATTTTCTAGTCATGACATAGAATTTTTCCTCAAGTTGAAGGATGACCTATAGAAAATGATAGATAGGTGAGAGTTGGTCCTAGATTCCTCAAACCTAGTTTGATGAAAAAATTTATCAATCCAAGTGTATAATGACCCATTAAATGCTAATAATAGCCCCTCTGTTATATTGGTGTTCAACATAGATGATAATTAAAGACCTAGAAGGGAACCATTCATGATCTGAGTATTCCCTCATGATAAAATAACTTCTTTAGATTCCACTAGCTCAAGACCCCCTTTCATTGTTAGGGTACCATCATGAGCACCTCTAAGGTAGCCTTTTGTCATCAGGGTACCCCAGTCCAACATAATCCAACCAACCTAGGCAGTTAAATAGCAACATCCCTTGGTGGCGAATGCCACAACTTATTCCTTCCAGATAATCAATGAAAACCCAAAATCCTTAATTATGAAAAGGAAGAAGCCTAAGTAGAAGCCCAATCACAATAACAACTAGCAAGCTACGTCGTGTAAGAAAGTGAGCCCACAGAAGCCCACTTTCATATCCTTACTACCCATGACTTCCACAACCTAGGCTATTTCTACAAGCAAACCATGGGGGAAGTGCAAGAGTCAAGAAAATAGGAAAGAGGAAAATCCATAACAACCCAAGGCTAAAGTAGACATTTTAGGATGCATGAGGGAAGTGAAGCATAACCAAGGTGACATGTACACAACCAATGATAGGAACTTCCTAAGTGTAATGGAACAAGTCAAGCAGTCCCTTAAATAAAAAAACATAACCTTGAGCTTCTATGAATTGATCATGAATTCAGCTACACATCGTGAAGTGCTAGTCAAAATGGTGACTTCTATCTCGATTAGTGAGAACATCCTTGATAACGAGAAATACATCTATGCAATATTGATTCCTTCTTCACCAAGAAAAAGGAAGTCAACATCAATGGTGTTTCATGATAGTGAAATCAAAACTAGCCCCCAAAATGGTGAAGTATCCAAGGCTCCTCTTTTTATAACCATACATATAAGGTAATACACGGTGCATCAAGTTCATGTTGATGATGGTGACACAACTAATGTTATATAATGCACCATTTTTGAGCACCTAGGGTTAACTAAGAAAATACAATATACAACAACATCAACTCTTAAGTCCTTTAAGGAGTTGACGGTGGCTGTCAAGTGATCTCTCTCCTTGGATTTTATGGTAGGGAAGGAATTCCTCATGACTGTCCATTTGTTGATGTTGGAGAAGATGCCAAGGTTTAACCTTATCTTGGGAAGACCTTGGTTAGCTCAAGTACAAGGCATGTGATGAATTGTGATTCATCAGGCTACAATATCAGACCCTCGATATTGGATCCATGATATCAGGTACATGATATCACAACCCAAATAACGATATTGAATACATGATATCGTGACTCCTGTGTGAGCCTATAAATACACATATAGGCACATGAGACGAGGCATTTTTTAGAAATAGTTAGTTTTTCAATATGTAGATAGAAGTTAGTTCATTTGTTAGTTCCTCTCAACCCTTTCTCCTAGTGCATGCCCACAGTGTGATGGTTGTAATTGTACAACATCCTTTATTCGAGTGTGGCATAGTTGGACTCACACATGACTAAAAATAAAGATCGATATTACTTCATCATTGCAACATTCACTTAGTTTAATTACCTAATTTTAATTATTATTAAACATGGAATGAGTATAACTTAATCATGAGCATATACGTGTGACTACTTGGTATCCTAGTAGCGTACTTAGGCCATGTGCTTGGTAATCCTAGTGGTAGTCATGCATGAGGCCTAAGATGTGTATGGATGATTAAGGAATGGATGCTCATCGCACTTATGTTAGCTTAGACTCTCTCTCCCTATCTCCTCTTAGTATAGCTCTCTCTCTCTCTCCCTTTTTCTCCTAGCTTAGCTAAGATTATTTTCCATTGCCTCCATGATTAGCATTAGTTTAGGAACACATCATACACCTCACTCTAGACTAAACCATATGTGAAAAAGAAAATACTAGTCTAGATGGGAAGACAATGAACTACAATCAACGAGTAATATCTAGATACCACAACTAGCCCATCTGTGGAGTTCAACCGAATCATGCGTGAATCGCTCGTATTTGTATGGTTGAGTGTAGGGGTACCTTGCGAATCATCATTGGCATCGTTGGTAGGGATGGTGCTAGTTATTTAGATTAGTTACATCATACAAAATCATTGTAACAAGTATTAATCATATATCCTTTAGAAAGAATAATTGTAATAAATCACACACAATTTTGCAACCATGTCTCTTTCACAAGACTATGATCATGCAACAACTAGTAAGGCAATTCATTGGAGAACTAAAGAATTATATGATGAAGAAGATGAAGTTTGGAGTACTCAATCTGATGTAGGGGTTTCATATGAACATAAAAAAAGACAAAATCATCCCAACTCAAACACATAACCTATCTAGTTATGATGAACCCCTACTGGTCACTAAGAGCCTAACACATATACAAGAGGCTATTCGAATATCCCGTAGGCATTGTAAGGAAAGCCGTCTACCCAAGCTTGATTTAAATAACTTTCCAAAATTTTTAGGAGGCTATGATTTAGATCTTCAACATCATTTACAAGCCTTCCATGATGCCTGTGTATGGAACAATATTGATAATGGATAGCAAAAACTTAAGTTCTTTCCTACGACACTCATTGGCCAAGCAAAAGCATGGTATAGGTCCTGAAAACCAAAATGAATTCAACATTGGCCAACAATGGTAGAACTCTTCAATGAAAGATATCAAACCTATGTGAGAGTGTTAGCCTTGAGGAAACAAATCCAAGAATGGAAAGAAGCACAACATGAACCCATGGACATGGCCTTAGAAAGATATTATGCATTGTTAAATAGCTACCCAAGCCATGAGTTATCTGAGGAAAGGCTAATGTATCACATTATTGATGGGCTCCATAATGAAACAAGGGAGACCCTAGGAATGTATGCCCAAGGTCAACTATATGAACTACAAACCCATCAATTCCAAGAGCTTATCAAGCAGGTAGCAACAGAAGAAGGAGAAATGGCTAAAAGGGAGAATGTTAAAAAATCTCAATAGGCCCAAAAATCAACAAGGGCCCATGATTATGAAGAGGAGAAATCAACTCACCATAAGGAGGTGAAACCATCTTTGTCAGTACTAAATCATTGGATGAAGTTGAGGCAAATATTAATAAGATGAGGGAATGGATGCATAATAAATGTAGAGAATATACCAACATTATTGGAGGTAGAGTTATGACAATCCAAGAAACAAGACAAAAAACCTTTAGACAATCAAAAATAAGGGTTGAAAAGAATAAGAACTCAACTACTAATCATACGTATCAGTGTAACATTTGCCTGTACGATCACCCCAAAGGTCAATGTTCAATCTTGTCACATTTGCATGAGCATTGGGAAAGAATGTTACATCTAGAGTTCATACAAAAATACTATGTTCAATCATAGTTGCAACAATCCTAGTCATGGGGGAGGCCATCCCCAAACTGGTTACACCCTTCATACCATCCAAACCTAAGTGCTTATCAAGTTTAACATCCTATTTCCACATCTAGGTTAACATCCTCTATCTCATCCCACTATTATTATTCTCCTCAATACTATCAACCCGTATCCTCACCAATAAGACCACCACCTTGGGTACCTTACACTTCTCCTCAATTTCAAAATTCTCATCCTTCACCTCCTTCTACATTGGCACCAATTGTTCTAGAAGGGTTTGCACCATAGCAGCAACCCATGAATATTACTTGTGCTTCTGCTAACAACAACAGTGGGAACTTTCCTCAACATCAAAGATGCCCCTTATTTTGGCATGACTATAAGAAGGAACAACATAATTTTAAGCCCAATTCATCCTCCAACTCAACACAAGTCCAACACTGTGGTGCATTTTCCTCTTTGAATCCAATGCCTCATGTTACCTTATTAGGGCCACCAATCAATACTCTAACAACTATGCGGCCCAATGAATATAGCCACATGGGGAGACATGTTGTTCCTTGCATACCATCTTACAGTCACAAGTACCATAGTGGGTCAACCCTTTATAAATTAACCACATCTTATAACTTGCCCCACTATGTCAACTCTAATCAAGTATGTGAACCCCAATGGAAAAAGTATGATGGGGTCCCAATATTTCCAACATGCAAGGATCCCAACCTTTCATTTATTAATCCTAGCTATGCTAAATCGTTTGGTTATGGGGGGTATCCTCCATTCTAACAAGAAAGATTAATAAATATTTTCCCTTTTCTTTAATTTTACAATTTTTTACTTTCCAATTTTTCATCTTTCCATTTGTTGTTTTATCTTTTTATCTTTTTATGGGTAATCTCATCTATGAATAAAACACTCATGTGACTTGTTGGTTGAGGTTTTTCTTTGTGCTATTAAGTCTTAGGTGACCAATTATTTGAACAACGAGCCCACAACATCCACCCACCCATTCTATTAATAAGAGGTTCTACCTTGGGAACAATGATCTCCCTAATCATTAAAACTTAAAGTGCTTTTTGTGTTATTGTGCCCAGAATGAAGAAGGATGGACCAAGAGGGAATGGTTAGGGTGTGACATCAAGGGGATTTGTGGATTCTCTTTGGTGACATTTGTTGGAGTTATCATACAACTTGGTTGTACTAAGATCCTTGTAAATCTAACGAAAAATAGGAGTAAGAGTAATCAAAAGGCACTTAACTAGGAAAAAATAATGCTATTCTAGGGGGTCCCACTGGAAAGACATGCACCCATGCTTGAAGGTAGGAAGCTTCTCTAGATTAAGCAATACTTCATCAAAAAAAGAAAAAGAAACAACATGAGTGCCACAAAGCAAAATCACTCCTCCCTTGAACAAAATGCCAAGTGATCGTGCACCTTGCTAACATGATGCTCTCATGGTTGTCCATCATTGGGATGACACAATGCAATGTCACTGATTAGAGGAATGGACTTGGTCTTCATTTTGGAGTGATGGGCTAATGGCACACTAATCATGCCTTACATGCAAGATTCATTGTGCCCTAAGTTAGTTACCTCATCACCCAATCTCTACAATCCCTTCTATGATTTACCTCATGTCACTACTCATGTAGTTGTGGCTCATGTTTGGGTAGCATGGGATTCATATCTCATCATAGTGCTATCTACATGTGTGTGTTTTGTGAAATTGATGTGGATTACATTTAACCCTTCTAGTGCCTATGGACATTTTAAGGTGTGGTTACACAAGGGAATTATAGGTTGGAACCTGCTTTGGTGAGGACCCACTTGCATAACCCTTGTAATTTGCACTTGTAACACATCTCCCGCACATCATCTTATACCCTCTAGGTATTTCCAATGTTCTTCTTTTCCTTATCATCCTTCCGGTTCAAATTTTCATATGTACAAACACATGTTCTTTTTCCTCATACTCTTCATGATTTTCATTGCCAGATTTTACACCACTATCCTTTTTATGCCTTCCAACCTGATAATTTTTATCCTGGACCCTTTACATTAACCTAAACTCCTCAGTTTATACCGAAGAATTTCTAAAATTTATCAATTTTTCCAAGTACCCTATTTTCGATAGGCCACGATATTGAGTCCCCAATATCGGTTTGGTTATGATATCGAGTCCTTGCTAGTGGGTACGCAATATTACGTCCTTAAAATCTATATATATGGGCCCCCCCATGAATGTTAACATCATTTGCAATTGTTCATGGAGGGGAGTTTTTCAAATTTTCTTCTACGACTTGCAACCTGCACACCTCTTGATCTACTAGCCATAACTCGCTTGCTAGTGCTCCGATTTCCATTCCATTCAAACCTATCTAAACTTGGAGTGTTAAGCTTAGTCATGGGGGAGGGGTACACGGTGAATTGTGTATAAATTTTTTGGAATTCATCATTGCCCAAACAACACAATTAAGGGTAATTAGTTATAAAAATAATAAACATGTGCCAAAAACAATTTCATCTCCTTATCTATATTGGGAAATTAAACTTTGAAATCACCTAAGCAAAGTGGGCCAAATATTAAAAAAAATTTGGGATATTTCCATAAAAATTTCTAACTTTAAATCACATAGAATAAAAATAAATTCATTAAGGCAAGGCATATGGTATAACTTAACTTTGGTAAGCAACCTTACTAACGATTGGCCCTATGTGATTGTAGATGGCCCCAAATCCTAGACAACAAAAAGGTCCCTCTCAAGGTGCATCTAAGCAACCTAGGAGAGGTAGAGGACAAGCATTTGCTAAACAACATATAGAGTAGGAGGCACAATCCTTCAGTATCCATCAAGAGATTCCTGCTACTATACAATCGAGATAGGTAGAAGGTGGAGCCACTACAACACCTGAACAAGGACAACACCTCACATTGTCCCCAGAGTGTGTTCAGTCCATTCGTGAAAGGTCTACATTAGTTGTAGTGATCGTGGAATTTAACTTCAGACCCTTCACAAAATTCACTCCTGAGGTTGTTAGGGACCAGCTCAAAGGGTCCCCATTATGGCCTATCCTGTCTGAAAGTGGTCCCTGGTACTTAGGAGAAACATACCAATTTTATCACAATAAAGAAGAAGGCACCATGGTTGACATTGGTGGTGTGTTTGTTGATTTTTCTTCCAAGGCCATTTTGGAGTGTTAAACCTTCCAAATATGGGGCTAAAAGTTGCTCACTTGTCCACTTTCTCTGACATAGATGTGCAAAAGGTTTGGTTGGAGAGGACGTATGGTAGGGAAGATAAGATATACAGAGAATTGATGTTGGAAGAGAGAATCTACTTCAAGATTGGTACTTATCACATCTTCCCCACAAAAGGATTAAATAGGATCTCAACATATGCGGCAAGAGGAAGTGCGATATTGATGGGAAAGGTTAATGCTAACCTGCCCCATCTATATCTCATGGAGATCTTAAGGTAATTCGAAGAACACAAGATATGGAAGTTCATATTGCCCTTCCCTTGTCTCATTAAGAAGCTGTGCAAGCATGTTGGAATTTTGGGGTACACCAATGATATCCCTAGAAGAGCCCAAAAAGCTTCATTCACTAAACTGTTGAAGCCACTAGCTCCAAGGAAATTTATTGGTGCGACACTAGAGCCAGAGCAAGAGCAAGAGCAAGAATAAATGATGGGGCCCATTGCAACTCAAACTATAGGGCCTAGGCAACTCCCAAGGTTAAGGTTCAGTTAACAATAAGAAGCAAGGCCTAGAATAAGCTAGTGAGACCAACTGCCACGGCCACAGGATTATTGACCATCGATGAGCCATCTTAGGGCCATCACTAAGATGGCTAGTTGGGGAAGTCATGATGATGCTAATATCTTCCATGTCATCAACAATACTGTATAGCCCACTATCTCTATAAATCGTGCATGGGGTGAGGTGTCCATTTAGACAGGTGGAGGGGAGACTGATTGGCCACAATAGATTTCAAAGAATGTTGCATCCTTTTAGGTGCAACTCAAGATTGGTGAAGGGGCCACAATGGTGGTCATGTAGCACCAGGATGTAGCAGGAGCTATAGAAGTGGTCATAGAAAACATCAAAGAATCCTTCAACATCCTTGTTATGCCACTGATAGACTTCATAGGAGCACATGATGCTCAAACATTGGTTGGTCCCTCGATGACTTCTGTAGAGCATGACGATGTGCTTGATCAGTTGTTGCAAATAAGATAAATAATGATGTCCTTGTTCAACATCCCACAACATTTCACGATAGCATAATCAGACCTTATCTCTACCAAGTGAAAGATGGTCATGGCAGAGATCAAGGCTGAGCACACAAAAGCAGAGTTAGCGAAACTCCAAAAGAGGCTTGTAACCCTACAAGCTACATAGCAGTACTCCCTGAATTCGTTCCCATAAACTAGCTGGACACCTTCAGGACCGAGCAACTAAAAAAATTGTTGGTGGACAATAAACGAGTGGTGGAGGAGAAAGAGAAGGCCAACTAGGATGCCTCCAAGGCACAAGAACAAACCTATGTGCACACCAAGGCACTCAGAGCCTTATAAGAAGAGAATAAATAGCTCACTATAGACAATCTTCTTTTGACTGCTATGGAGAAATAGAAGAATGTTCTTGAAGAAAACTTTCAACAGCTACAGGAACAATTGATCAGGGTTAATCAAGATATGAACCATTTGGCTAGAGAAAATTGAACCCTCTCAATGGTGTAGGTATACACAATTCATCAAAAGAAGGCCATCGAAATAAGCATGTGGTAAAATGAGGCCAAGTGACATGAAAAGTTAAAGGAGCATTTTTGAGATTAGGTGGAGATGTATAAGCAAATCATCAATAAGGAGATCCATATGGCCAAGGCCCACATCAATGCTTTCAATGCTCAACACACTGATTGATAGGCCATATTGGACACATATGCATTTGTCCACTAGGTGGAACTTAAAAGCTGGGACCTATATATTTAAGATCTTACAGAGTACATGGAATTGACAAACTTGCAGTATGCGAATCTAGCCATGTTGATAGCATGGTGCCTGAGGATAGAGATTGAGGGGTAGGTAGCTACCACCTATGCCAAATATGAAGTAGAATTTTTAGAGCATAAGAAAATATTGTAGAAGCTGGAAGTTGCAAATTTTGAACTAGAGGTGGTTAAGGCAAGCTACGAAGGACAAAAAGATGTCACAATGGACTTGGCTTGATGGATTACAAATTTTTAAGAGTACAAGGACAAAGCCAAATCCTACGAGGAGGAACGACGGTTGTTTGTGGCCTGGTACATCAAAGAAAAAAAAATGTTTCTACAACTATCATTCCCATGGGAGGTGTCAACTCCATCAAACATTGGAGCATCAGCATGGATGGCACAAGATCCTCCAACGAAAGAGGAAAAGCTCCAGGCACTACTTCAACGTCATCAAATTCCAAAACCTGGAGCACAAGACAAGGGAAAGTAACCCATGGAGAAGCCACTGCCACTTGGAACCACATGAGTTCCAAAAAATTTTGTAATTTTATGATTTTGCATTTTTTTATGTGTTGTGTCCCAATTTTGTTCTATTAAGTTCTCCACTGTAGCATGAATAAATTCCCTATCAGTCAATAATCCCATACCTATCCACTGTGTAATCAATGGGGCTTGTTCTCATTTTGACTCAAGGATGAGTTTTCATTCAGTCATGGGGGTATGATGAATCATGATTCATTAGGCTGCAATATTGGATCCTTGATATTGGATCCACGATATCGGGTACATGATATCACAACCCAAATAATGATATCGAATACATGATATCGTGACTCCTGTGTGAGCCTATAAATATACATGTAGGGGCACGAGAGGAGTTAATGATTTTTAGCATCTTTATGGAGGAGATGGAAGGGCTAGGCACCATGAATACATCAAGAAAACTAGAAAATGTGATGTTTGCTAACTTCCTCAAATGCTTTCCCCTTGAATCACTTCTATGCTTATCCCCCATCATTGAACTTAAAGATGAGAGTATTCGTAGAGAGTCTAGAGAGGGGTATGGTGACCTTAGAAGGAGTAAAAGGTCCTACAAGCTAATGATAACAACCTAGGATTAATACAAGCTTGTTTAGACCATAGATAAAGATCACAGAGTACTTAAGACCTAAATATCCATAAAACATTAACTATAACATAGAAAAAACTAGTCTTATTCTCACATTTCTTCTTCTTGCTTGATGAAGCTCATGTTAGGGCTACAACGGTAACACATTTGTCTTTAACATTCTTGAAGGCCATCCACTAGCTATGTGTTATTTTGGTAGCCACACAATTCTTGTAGATAGGGTTGAATTTAGTGGTGTATTTATCAGAAACCCCATTCAACTATTCATACACACTAGTGGGAATCTTGGGTGAAACACCATAAAATTTCAAGACTCTCATGCCTCACCAAGGTCTTGGAATTTAGGCAAGGACTTCCACAAGTGCAACGTCATGATAGTTTAACAGGAAAATGTGGGCACTAGGGTTAGACTATCTAGTCTGGCAAGTTTTCTATCTCTAGAGATGACAGGCTTGATGGACTCTCTAGCTTGCCCACTTGGACAATTCACCCGGCTCACAATCTACTCAGAAAATATGCTAGGAGTTGCTAAAAGTGCTTGGAATAAGCAAAGAAGTTCGGCAAGTTTTCTAGTGAAGAAGTTTGCTATGCTACACTATGCTACGCTATGCAACATAGCAAGCCTTGAAAGATAGTTGCTCAAGCGTCTAAGTGTGAATTGACAGAATGATTGCAAAATAAGTCAAAGATTCGATCAAGGCAAGGTGCCATGCTATGCTACGCTACATAGTGTAGCACAACATAGCAAAGACGAAGTAGAAAGGCCCGACTTGCCAAATGATTGCAATAAGAAAGTTGCACTTGGAAAACACTCTAGCCTCCAAAACCACTTACCTTGTTTAGCACCAAGCCTTGAGAAAGTTTCTTTCTAGAGAATGGTGGATTAAACGAAAAAGCAGGATACACTGGCTACTATGCTGTGCTATGCTACATAGTGTAGCACAACATAGTGACAATGCAAAAGTAACAAGGGAGTTTCAAACATCAGTTCAAAAAGTTCAAAGGCTTCCTGACATAAAAGACAAAAGTTGCAGTTGTTAGCATGACTAAGTCTTAGAAAAATGTTTTTAGCTTCAGCACAAGTTCCAGTCAAAACTAGTGGCTATGCTATGCTATGCTACTTAGTGTAGCATAGTGTAGCAAGAAGCCACTTATGCTACACCAACAAACTCGATAGCGTGAGTAACACAACACTAGTATAGAAGCATCATGACATCTTCAGGTAGTTCTAGAACTTGTTGACAACAATCTTCCTCATTCTAGCATCTCCTTGGTGGAATCAGCAATTTCACTCTATTTTGTACAACCCTTGGTTAGCCTCAAAAACATTGTTCCTACGCTTAACCCTACTCGTAAGATCAGGGAAGACGTAGTCCTAGAGTGTAAGCTCCATTTTTTGCGTTGTTAGCACACTAATCTGGGCACATCCAGTCCTAGAGGTATAGTCACAGCGTAGCCAAATTCATGTCAAGCACCGCACACCTACATGGTACGGGCATGTCAGCATCTTGTGGGGTCCAAGACACATGGAATCTAGGCCCCATTTCTCACTTGATCTTGGTCCTATAAATACCCTAGTAGAAAACACTCAATGGGTTGGCTTTTCATTCAAAGAGTTGGCATTTTTGCATTGACAAAAGCGGTTGGCTTGTTGGCTTTTCGCATTGGCTAGTTGGCTTCTTGATTGGCTTCTTAGCAAACAGAGTTGGCCTCTTGCTACAGTTGGCTTTTAAGTTGGCTTCCAGAAGGCATAGTTGGCATTTCCCTTGAGCATTCTAGTTACCCTTGAGTTCCCTATGTGTTTCTAGCATTGCATGACTTGTTGCACACCTTTCAAACAAGGCAAGAATCAAATCCATGACCTTGGGGTGGTGCATTTTCTTACTTGAGCTCGTTCTAATATTTCTTTGCTATTATCATTATTTTACATTATTTTCTCCATTTTGTATTTATTGATCATTGATTTACCTCACTTGTCTCACCTTGGAAATGACATTTACATAAGGTTAAGATACACTGACTAAGTCCCTGTCTGATCGACCAGACCGTTCAAGGCACCCCACTTCCATTTTTCTCTAGCATGGCCCTTGCATGGATTCGGGGTTAAACTATTCATCCAACAACCTCTCGGTGTTCTAGCCACCGACATTTTCGGTTGCTATAGTTTTTGGTGCTAGAAGGAGGGCCTTTATTTTCCTTTTCCATGTCCTACGAGTAGTCTTGCATGCTCTCTATACCCCATCATGTACTAGCATAAATGTGACACCCTTTTGTGGTTTTTTATGCATCGGTTGGTGTAGATTGGTTGCTACGACAATTCCTTTGGAATCTGGTAGGACGAAAAGCCTCCAATATCCTCTTGATTTTCATGTTTCCTAGTTTGCAATTTCTCCTTTTCACTATGCAAGATGATTTCGACAACGACCATTGTTTCCACTTTGAGCATTGAGGCTCCTTTCTTGGCCCAAAGCACTATAGATGCTGAGTAGCCACCTAGCCAAATAATGGTGCCATGCCAATCCCTTAGGATTCAACACTTGTTACCCAAGTTCTTGGCAGAAGACACAGAGTGTTACGACTTTATTTGTGCAAAGTTCTAGGCATATTTTCCCTAGATCACCAAGAACTTGAGCACAAGTGTAGTTTCGAGCTCCTTTATCGAAATGGAAGGGAGTTTGTCCCTAACCCTAATGTTTCCATCCTCCTTACAGAGATGTATCAGTGGATCTTTGATCAGTTGCTACAAGTCACTAAGCCTAGGGAGCAGGACATGGTATCCCATTGCGATGAAGCATTCTAGGATGGGCAGGAAGATCTAGACTCCCAGTCTGAGGGGGGTGGTCAAACTTACCTTGTGACCATCCCTTCTACCATGGCCTTCAAGTCAAACCCCCTTTTCATGATGGCTCCCTTTACGATCACCACAAATTTGCCTCAATCTATGCTTTCATCAGTAATGGGTAGCCATCCTACACACTCAGCATATCAGTAGGCACTTCCCTCAGTTTCATACCCAGGCACTCTTCCCCCCATTTTGTCGTGTCCTCATACCAGGCACTAGTTATGACCATGATGCCCTACATACACACCACATCTACTTCATAGTTGCTTGGAGCCTCTACTCCTATCTCATCATTTGCATCTATACCATCATCAGCGGCAAGTCCAACCCTAACCACGTGGTGGACCCCAGCCACTTTGCTCCTTTCCTGGCAACCCCACCAGATGTCACAGCATCCTTACTACCAAACATACCAAGTCCCGTAGGTATAGAAACCAAGTGCAGGACTGTGGCCCATTCCATCTGTCATGCAAATGACCAACCCTGCAGCACCACCAGTAGCCACCACTCCAGCAGCACCACCAATAGCCACCACTCTAGCAGCACCACCCACTAGGTGTGGACCACACCAGTAGCACCCTTCGCAAGGGTAGCCCCAATAGCCCCTCCTGTGAGCTAAGCCCCTACCCTTACTATGACACAAACGATGGTTGCCCCTACAACCCCACAACTTTCTGTGTCATCTCCGGGACTGGATCAACCGTTTCAACTTATCTAGACCCTTACTAAAGAGGTTAGGCACCTCAAATTCACTAGTTTTGATACGGTGCAGATAATGGATTTCTACCATGATGATCCCATCATCCCAGTGGTTCCCATGCTTAAATTACCCTCTAGGATGCTGCTCCCTCAATTTACAAAATACAATGGGAAGGGTGACCTGAACACACATCTGGTCACATTCAGATCTAAATCATTGTTGCTACAACAATGGCCACACACCATCATTCACGTCTTTGCTATGTCCCTGATAGGCAAAGCTTTGAACTTGTACTACGCACTCCTGCGCGCCTCCATCTCAACATTGGAGGAGCTACTGACCCAGTTCGTGACCTACTTCAAGTATAACTTGAAGTTCAAAGTCATGTTGGATCAGTTAATGGAAGTTAAGCAAGACCCACTAGAATCAGTGTAGAGGTTTATACAGTGGTGGAGCACCACCTTGAATGAGATCTGTGAACCTATCATGGAGGCCCACTTGCTGGCCATCATCAAGGGGGTGGTGAACGATTTCATCAAATCCAAGATGTATTACCTAGCCCTGTGCTCTCTCAGTCAAGATTTTACACAGAAAAAAAGCATTCAAGATGTGGCCAAGGCCAGTAAGGACGCAGCCTATGTTGCCTATAAAAATTCACATACTAAAAAGAACAAAGAGAAGGGCAAGGCCACAATGGCCATGGTGGCCGTCATGGAAAATGAGGCCAAGCCCAACAACAATAATAAAAAGAAAGTGGCCACAACACCAACTAACCCCACGCCTAGCCCAAGCAATGCTGCCCAACCCTCCACATCAGCAACTGAGGCACCCACCCTGCCTAAACCGAACTTTGAGTGTAAAGATCGCTCCAAGTATACCCTACTACCTGTCAAGCCTTCAGAACTTCTAAAGTAATTGCTAGGGGTAGGGTACATTCAACACAAGTGGATGTCAGAGGAGATGACCAAACGACATCAGCGGTATTGCAAACTCCTTAGGAACCCCTCCTTGGCTATGCCCAATGAGCCCCTAGTTCCTAAGAACTTCAGGCTGAAGTGGTTCTATAACTACCACCAACTTTTTGGTCATGAAATGGATTACTTTATAGCCCTAAAAGATGACATTCAACGGATGATTGATCAGGGGAAGTTGGTGCTTGACGAAAGCAACCCCATCCACCTTGAGAATCAATCCATGCATGTTTACAAGGACCCCCTCAATGCTAACAATGTGGGGTACATAATTAACACGATTGGCATAGATGGTAATTCAGAACAGTCCTAGTAGCGGTTTGTGATTCATATACCTCAACATAGCGTAGTGACACCAACAATGGAAAAAAAGACACTGCAGTAACTGTTTGTCCTCAAGGTCCCTCCTCAGACATCTGTCCCTACAGATTCTATAATCAAAACTGCACCACCACCCACACTAACGCCACAAACACCATTCATCATCAGGGGGCCAAACCACTCAATTGCCCCCATTCCACAAAACCAGCATAAGACGACATCACAACCTTCTTGTTCAAGGAAATGGGAAGAGTGTCTGATAGGTGAAATTACTATAGAATGTACTACCCCAGGTCCTTCCAAGCATACTCCTTCTTCCTTTGCATCTATGCCCACCTCATCACCAAAAGTTAATGCCACTACATGTGCACGGTCATCGCCATGTTGCTTGAAAGGGCCTAGTCCCAAACTCAAAACTACCCCTCCTTATGAAATGCATCTTGTAGGATGAATGGAGGAAGAGAAGGGTGGTAAACAACAGGAAGTTGGAAAAGACCTCCTAAGCACTCTTACCTAGGTGAAGTAGGCTCTAAAACAAAATAATACAACATTGAGCCTGTATGACCTGATAATGATGTCCACCGCACACCGTGAGGCTTTGGTTTACAGGTTAATGTCCATACCAATTGATGAGAACATGCCAGTAGAGGAGAAAGAAATCCATTGGGTTATGCTTCCTTCTACACCCAAATAATTGCAACTGTCCCAATTGACATTATATGATGAGTCCATTAGGGAAGACCCTGAAAAGGGTTAGGTGATGACAGCACCCTCATTCATCACAATTCGGGTTAGACAATATAAGATCTGAAGAGTACACATTGATGATGGGGCTGCTACAAACGTCATCCCATTCCCCATAGTGGACAAACTAGGTTTGGTAGACCAAATCAAACCCATGACAACATCATGTATGAAGTCATTTAACGGGGCATGGGTAGTGGTGAAAGGCACTGTCCACATTGACTTTGTGGTAGGGGACCAGTTTCCCACAAGTGCGACGTTTATCATGGTGGAAGAGATGCTTGGGTTTAACCTGATATTGGGGAGATCATGGTTAGCCTAACTTAAGGCTGTCTCCCTCACCCATACATCAGGAAATCCATCTACCTTACACAGCAGGGAGGTGATCATCCATGGTGACAAAGTGACAACCCAGGTAATAAATAACGTAGGTATGGAGTAGGGTTCAAAGGTCATAACCTCTGAGAATAAGGCACCTATTTCTACCGATACTAACTATTTGACAAAAGAGCTGACCCAAGATGCCAGCTTAGAAAACAAAACTGTCTGGGCTGAGTTACCTTTTCAAGCATTAGACAACGATGTAGAAGAATACCGCAATAAAGCCTCTTGGCCTTATGTGTCGCAAAACCCTAGATGGGTTAGAAAGCAGTTGCAAGGATGATCATTACTCATGTAGCATAACAACTCCACTATTCCTCACCCAATTAATGCCCATTATACATTTATCCCTTGTTTGCTTCTCATTTACTCATTTTCGCTAGGTATTAAACTTATTCTTTAAACCATTCATATGTCCTTCATTTGCATTACGCCATGGCCTGTTAAGGCCTAAAACTAGTAAAATTTTCCTTTATTATCATCGTCATGGCCCAACATGGCCTAAAACTAGCGATGGCTTGAAATGGCATGAAACTAGCGATGGCCCGAAATGGCCTAAAACTAGCGATGACCCGAAATGGCCTAAAACTAGCGATGGCCCGAAATGGCCTAAAACTAAAATAAGATGTTTCTAACGAATTCAATTCATAAATGAAGAGAAGAATAAAATAAAATAAAAATAAATATAGCATATAACACATGAGCAAAAAAATATCTTCATAATTCAATTGTTCTTTCACAAATTAACAATGTTTGTAACATCCTTTCAATTCAAATAAAATGGTCAGCTGCTACGCTACAACCCTTTGCCCATTCTAGCATCTCCTACTTCAGTAGGCCCCGTGTTTTAACCTGGATCCTACACAAAAAAAATGAACTAGTCAGCTAAAGCCACCATAAAGACTCCAACAAAATAAGTTATCGCTATGCCAAAGGATAACTGACATTAGACGGCCTCACGTCTGTGTCGGGAGGTATTCGATCCAGTCCTGTCGCTAGGCATTGTAAATCTCCTCTTCTGTGATGTTAGCCCAATTCTTGTCACCCAAGTCAGTGCTTGCAAAAACTTTCTCCTTCTCTATGGATGTCCATATTAGAGGTCCCAGAGAAAAGGCGGAAGTGGTGGTCTCACCCGTAGGAAAGGTCACTTCCCTTTTGGGGGACTCACTCACTGTCACTTGTTGCATGAACCTTTCGTAAGCCCTAGAAGTGCCAATAATATCAAGGAATACCTCGTGAGTATGTAACTTGATTGAGGCATCCCTGTATTGGTTACAATAGGTGGAAAATTCTTTCTTATACATATGGTTATGGTTTTTCTATGCCTGCCACCACTCGTAAACCTTGGCACTATAATCTTTCCAGTCTTGGTTCTTCTAGGCTAACAGGTCCATTTGCATGTGCTGCTCTATTATCTCATAGGTGGCCTCATTGTTGCATTGCACAGTTGTCTAGTACCTCGCGTAGTCAATGAAGGTTGTGTGCCAACTACCATCATTGGTATCTCTGGCCAATAGGAATTCTTTCCTAGAACGGAGATCTCCCACCTCAGCGGTCAGGTTGGTCTTCTCATTCTCAATCCTCTGGACCCATTTCCAAAGGTGTTCATTCACGCGCCTACACTCCCATAAGGAGTGTGCTGAGTACAAGGCACATTGGCTTGCCTTGTCATATACATGAAGAGGTAGTTCAGTCACCTCCAGTGGAAATGCAGGCACAACATCGACCTTAAAAGCCTGCTTAGGATCCCACTTGAGATGAGAAGTTGCCAACCACACAAACAAATGCATTAGTCACAAAAGCGTAGTGAATGCAACAACAATGTAGAGTCTAGCATAGCACTTTAACCTACCCACTTTTGGGTTGACTTGCCTTACATGGTCAATCATGTCATTTACCACCCCTTCCATGAAAGTGAATTTATCAGGGGTTTCGGTCCATGGCAGCAAGCAGATCGAGGATGGGCCAAATGTATCAACAGTGGTATCAGCTATACAGTAAAACGTGTTAGTTAAAATGGAGAGAACCATGATAGGGCTGATGAATAACATAAATGACAATGTAAAGTTCCTACCCAGCAAACCATCAGGGGTGATAGCTGGGGGGTTACACATCGGAACATTATCAAATATGTGATCAAAATCACTGGCATCCAAATGGAGCCCTTCTCCTTCTAGTTGACCCAATAATGTAGTAGCATCCTTAAGGCTCATGTGCCCCTCCAGCATTGAGCTACTCTCTTTGAAGGGGTCATCAGTAGGGGTCTCATCCTGGTTGCCAAGAGCCTCTTCGTCATTGGCTGGGCTCCTTTCTTTGTTGACAGAGGCCTCCCCCTCCTCCTCTTCATCAGCGGAGACCTCCTCCTCTTCATCAGCAGAGACCTCTTCCTCTTCATCAAAGGAGACCTCCTCCTCCCTAGCTGAGGCCCCTTCTTCTATAGCAGGGGTCCCTTCCTCATCGATAGGGGCCCCCTCCTATGTAGTTGGGGCCTCCTTGTTTTTGCAGGTTTCCCATGTTGTAGGGGCCACCATCTCTTCTCTCTCTTCTGCTTCTTCTTCCTTCATTGATAAAGCATAGTAGTAGTTAGTAAAGTGTACTAACCTAAAGTAGATGCTACGCTACGCTACGCTACCTAGCGTAACACAGTGTAGCAAACGTTAGCAAAAATAAAAAATAAAAAAAATTAAAAAAAAAGGTGAATACTTATCAATTTGAGGCTACACTCTATGAAGCTTGAATTGCAGCTTCTTCCCCCTCTCTTCATTAGTATGGGGGGTCTCTTCGGTAGGGCAGGACCTCTTGTGTTGTAGCTTGGTTGTCACCATCTTTGCAATGAGGCATTCCCCCTTTGTCACACTACCGATGGTGATGGGGGTGCCCTCGCACGCTATCCTTGATCCAAAAGTTGCATGCCACCCAATCCTTGGTCATCATTGAGAACGATTCCTTGATAGCTTCTAGGGTGTCCTAAGATTAGGTGGTATGGAAGACTTGATAGATATATGATTTGGAGATCTAGCTACAATCTTGTAGTACCTAGACCCCATTCTCCCAGACTACCAAGAACTTCACAAAACACTGTAGGCAAGCTATGAAACAGGCATGGTGCATGTTGAAATGGGATTCAAGCTTCTCGAGAAGCTTGATCATTTCAGCTTGCATGCCTTTGCAAAGGTGCTTGGCCCAATTGTAATAGGTCCCTTCTTCCATGACATCCCTCATTATCTGAGCTTGCTGAATCCCAATGATTTTTTCTTGGGATAGCAGCTTGGGGAAGGCATGGGCATGGAAGACATGGTAAACTATTTTGGCCATCCATAGCTTGGCTTTCTTCATATAAATCCCCTTTCAGTCCTTGACAGTCACTAGCCACTCCTTGATGTCCTCCTAATTGCACATCTGTCTTGGATTTTTCTTCCACGGGGAGACCATTAGAGGGGATGCCGAAAAGGTCCGCAAACAATTGATCGTTAACATCAAGCACCACACACACACCATGAAAACGTGTCCGGAAGCAGTCTACCTTTTTAGAGAAGGAATTGGCTAGGGAAAGCATCTCAGCAGGTGGGAAACTTAGGTTAACTTCCAAAAACAAGTCCATAAGCCCAACCTCCTGAATGTTATGGACCAATGTGGTTGGGGTCCCATTGTAGAGCTAGGACTGGGTCTCCTTCACCTCCCTGTACTTAAAGAAAAGGTTGGTCTCGTTGCACTCAGAGGTAATCATAATCACCTCCTGGGCTTTCTTCACTATTAAAATGATCCAAAAAAAAAGAAGAGGGTTAGAAAAATGTAAACATTATTGAAGCATTTAGTAGTGAATTTACACTTTAGCGTACTAGATTTGAATGACATGGAAAATGGTGGGAGATCCACCAAAACGTCTTCAATGGTGAGCAGCCTAAGGGGTGCCCATTCCCTATCCAACCAACTAGCTTTAAATTTTCCATAAAATTGGGAATATCGGGTTGGATAAGTTCTAAACTCACCTCCAAACTAGCCTATCACACCGGCGTGCACATTCCCAGTGGAGGAAAACTTCTGTAGGGCCATTTGTGCCAACGCCAAGGCATCCATGTCATTGTGAAGACCACTCTTGTCAATAAAAAGCATGGTAACATAAAAAATGGACATATATACTATTAATACCTATGTCTATCATAGCATGAATTACACAATGAAATACCTTCGTAGAACTCACCCGCTGGCATAGTAAACAGTTCCAGGTGGGCTCTAAAAGCAGGTGCCCATGTGGCGGGCAACAAACAATGTGCTGTATAAGTGGTAACACTTATACTTAAGCATCTTCCAAATCCAACTTAAGCATCTCAGTCCTTTTGGATGCTGGTTGCAACCTTTTTCCTTCTCGCCCTGATTGACCCATCAGTTAAAAATTTTAGAATACCCCTGTTTGCCCTAGGCAACAGGGTTTCTGTGATTGCAGCTGCTGTCTCAATCGACAAGTGTGACCAAATGATCACACTAAAGTGCTGGAGGAGGAACTGTAGGAAGTCCTGTGCACCCTCCCAGAACCAGACCACCTACCGCTCCACACATGCGTGAGGGGAAGGGACATTGGCCACTAGTTCGTTTAGGTAGCATAAGACTTCTACGATTTCTAGGACAATCAAAATGGGTTTCAACATAACCCTGCACCAATGAAGAACCAAATGTTAGCACTATGTACAAGTAAAGTTTACATGTAGCGTAGCATAACCTTCTCATTATGTATATCATAGTATGGCATCCCCATTTCATGAAGCGTGGTAGGATTCCATAGTCAGAAAAAATAATAAAAAATAACAACAAATGTAAAAAAACAATAATAAAGAAATCTTCGTAGCATGGTATGGCCATCAAGCCTTACACAATGCAACAACGCACTAAAGAAAATAAACAAGAACAGGTAGACATGCAACGCAATGTAATCAATGCATTACTATGACAAGCATGGCAATATGGCAAGTTTAACAAATTCAGCAACCCTAGTGGTATTGTAGTCTTAACAATGTAACAAAATGACAAACCTACTAAACCTTGCAATGTACTGGCATACCACAATAAAAAGCATTACAAAGTGTATACAAGTACAAGTTTACTACTGTAGCCATCCTAACCATAATTTGGTTGTACAAAATAACTCATGTTGTACTGCTTTAAACACGTGTCTCATTTGTTAAGTCTTGCAAAAGGCCAAAATCCTCTTGAGGGCGGCATGCTATGCTAGCCATCCGCTAAGCTACCCAGGCTCACCCAAACCCCTATGACAAGGAAGTCACAACAATGTTGGCAAAAGCAATAATGTATGTGGCTATAACGTAACATTCGTACAGCCCCTGTGGCTAACCAGCAATGGCGGTAGTGTAGCGGCCAAATCGATGACCAAAATGACATCAAAAGATGCAGATAACGACAATAACGATTGTAGAAGTTTGAAAAAAAGGTAATGTAATAAATTACCGGGCAGATGGAGTCTCCTACAGCACTGTGATGTGTGCCTAAGTCAGGTGCCCCAAAGTGTCCTTGACTTTGTCCACTTTAGCGAGCCCTCAGTGCTTACGTTCGTCTTTAGGAGTCATCGCTTCAATCACAAATGTTGTCGGCTACTATGCTACGCTGTTTCAATTTCTCTTGACATGATCGCACTATGCCTTGGATGTGGGCTCTATGCTCTGACAATGAAAATGACAAGTTTACTAGGGGTAAACCCCTATTTATAGCTGACACGGTGAAAAAGAACTTGTCATTTTGGCACCTCGAGTAATGTGGGAGGCCCTATGTAGCATAGTACTAGCATGTCATAAATTTGCAATAGCGTAACATTCCTG
This sequence comes from Gnetum montanum, assembly GCA_015680685.1. Classification (NCBI taxonomy): domain Eukaryota; kingdom Viridiplantae; phylum Streptophyta; class Gnetopsida; order Gnetales; family Gnetaceae; genus Gnetum; species Gnetum montanum. Next base: position 103,654 of record MNCI01008302.1, on the reverse strand, counting down.
TTCATGAATAGGTGGGCCCAACTAAAAATTTTTCCTTGCCTTAAATTAGAAACCTACTTGTACCAAGCCTGCACACCATGGTCCACAAAGACTTTAAACTAGCAACTTTATCTAAAAATACACCATGGTTTGCAAAGATCTTAAACTAGTAACTGTATCAAAAAAAACTGCTAATGGTCCGCAAAGACATTAAACTAGTAACTTCATTCAAAAACCTATGTACCACGGTCCACAAAGACCTTAAAATAGTAACATTCTATGAAGCCTACCTGTTAACGATCCAGAAAGATCTTAAAATAGTAACCTTATCCATCAACCTATTAACGGTCCACAAAGACCTTAAACTAGTAACTTTACCATTACAACCTATTAACAGTCCACCATGATCTTAAATTGGTAGACTTAGCATCAGTTTCATGTTCAAACGTGCTCATGGTCCACCAAGACCTTAAACTAGTAATATGCGAATTTGGCTGAATGTTTGACAATCATTGCATGTTTTATCGTTGTTTTACAAATATTTACTATTATGCGCCATAGCTTCAACTAGGTATCACTTGACTAGGCCTCTTCTTATTATGGCAGGTTGAACAAGATGGTCATGTAGCATGATCTAAACTCACTTTTAACTTTAACAGGTCCTCATGGCAAGCTTGCAAGATACCAGAACTTAGAGTCGATAGATTGGGATTCATCAACTGATAACACTGTAGTGTCCCTAGATTGGCCCAAACACTTGGTCCAAGCCTTAGACTTAGAGGATGGGGATGTGACTAAGGACCCTCTCATCAAAGCATCGATAACGACATCTAGGGGGTAAATGAAAACACTAAAACTAAGTTCCCTGCTAGATCAACAAATGCAAAAAAGATGTATTTGGAGTCCTACAAGACAACATCAAAGTATTTGCATGGTCTTACAATGACATGCTGGGCTTAGCCCCACATCTAATACATCCTAACATTGTATTGGACCCACTTATCAAACTAGTTAAATAAAAGGCTCGAAAGATTAAGCCAAAAATCGCACTAGTCGTATGTGATGAAATCACTAAACTATACCAAGCAGGGTTCATTCGTGCGGTCGATTACTCAGAATGGGTGTCAAACATCATTGTAGTCTCTAAGGAAATAGGAGGGATATAAATCTATATATACTTTCAGGATCTAAACAAGGCAATGATCAAAGATGACTTTCCACTACCAAGTATTGACCAGCTTATCAACACTATGGATGGTCATGCTTTACTATCTTTCATGGATGGGTTCTTGGATTACAATCAAATTTGCATAAATCTAGAGCATTAGTTGACAACTACATTCATGACCCCTTGGGGTACTTTTTGTTACACAATGATGCCCTTTGATCTAAAGAATTCCAGAGCAACCTACCAATAAGCCATGACCTACATATTCAGTGACTACCTCCTAGAGAGACTAAATGATTAAGTGGATGACATAGTAGTCAAGTCTAAGATAGCTATTGATCATCCCACTAATCTAGATGTAGTCCTAAAGCATTGTCACAGGCATGACCTGTGCCTTAATCCAAAGAAGTGTGTTTTCGGCGTAAAAACCAGGCACATGCTAGGATTTGTAGTATCAGAGGTTGGAATACGAGTGGGCCCTGACAAAGTTAAGGCCATCGTCAACCTAGCACCCCCTACTAACCTTAAAGAATTGCGTGGGTTGCAAGGTAGAATATAGTTCATCAGAAGGTTTATAGCAAGGTTGACTAACAAGTTACATCCCATGCAACACTTACTAAAGAAGGGGGTTAACTTTGAATGGAAAACATAGTGCCAGCAAGCCTTCGATGACTTGAAGAGAGAACTTTTACACCTCCCAACTATTTACCCACCACAGAGGAATAAGCCTTTCTACATCTACCTTGCTACTTCGGACACATCTATCATAGAGCTGTTATGCCAAAAAAGAGAGGATGGCTATGAAACCCCAGTCTATTACTTGAGCCACCCATTGATAACATATGAAGCCAAATACAATGAAGTGGAATGGAATTGTCGCGCTTTAGTATTCGTGCTAAAAAAGTGGAGATACTACCTGTTCCACAGTCAAGTGAACATCATATGCAAAAGTAACATACTTTGGGCTATCATGAATAGCTTATATGAAAGTACTAATATTGCCCAATGGAAGGAAATAATAGTGGAATTCGACTTACATTATGTAGCCCAATCGTCAACGAAAGGACAAGCGATAGCTACGTAGCTTGCAACCTCACCCTTTAACTATTAGACGACCATAGAACCTGAATTCCCTAATGAACATGTTAGCAGTGTCAACCTTATACCATCACATTTCGAAGCCACTTTGCACTTTGACAACACCTCAACCACACGAGGTGGTAGTGCTACTGTCATCATTACATTCCCCTCAGGGGACATGCAACCCTTTGCCTACTGCTTCACATTCCTTTGTACGAAGAATGTAGCTAAGTACGAAGGACTCCTCGGAGGCCTCTTAGTAGCCTAGTAATTAAAAATTCAACATTTGGCAGTTCGAGGTGACTCTCAGCTTGTTGTCAATCAAATCACAGAGGTCTATGCCTATAAGGCTTCACATTTATAGCCTTACTATGATTTGGCGAAAAACTTATTGCAACAGTTCACCACAACAGACATCCGCATGTGCCATGTAATGAGAACACTGTAGCCGACACCTTAGCTATGCTAGCATTAAATGTGCCATCACATCTATTCGTGACTCTACCTGCTTTGATAACAGAGTGCACAGACCCTATCATCCATGCAGTACACGTAGCCTCCATAGGTGCTACCAACACCCAAGAGTGGTATGCTAATGTGAAAGCCTACCTGCAACATGGTGAACCCCCACATGGCTTGACATCCGCCCAAAGGAATGCAATTTGAAAGTGAGCACAACAGTATGTCCTGGTAGGATATAATACCTTGTGTAAACACTCTTTTGATGGAATACTGTTAACTTGCATTGGTGGGGAGGAGGCATAAAATTAGTTAGCGAAGTCCATGAAGGACTATGTGGAGGACACATAGCTCCCAGGGCCATGGCAGCTAAAATCATATGCCTAGGGTATTATTGGCCTTACATGGAACGTGATTGTTTTGCTAAAGTCAAGATGTGTGACATGTTCCAATGTCACACAAATCTCATGCACGTGTAACCTACCGAGTTGCACCCTACGTAGATCATGTGGCCCTTCCAGCAATGGGGACTAGATATCATAGGACCCATAACACCTAAGTCTTCCATAGGGCATAGCTTCATCATTACTGCCATTGAGTACTTTACAAAGTGGGTAGAAGCTATCCCCCTTAGGAAAACTACATCTCAGTAGGTTTTCCACTTCATCCTGGACAACATCGTAACAAGGTTTGGTCTTCCCATAACTATCATGATAGATAACGGGCCACAGTTTAGTAGTACGGAAACTAGAAACTTTTATAGCAACCTTGGCATTAAGCAATCCTTCTCATCATCATACTACCTGCAGGCTAACGGTCAGGTAGAAGAAACAAAAAAAGCCATCATCAACTTGCTTAAAATAATTCTTAGCAACAACAAGAGGTGATGGCATGAGAAAATCCTCTATGTGCTCTAGGCCTACCATACGACATGTAGGATGACTATAGGTAAGACCCCCTACAGCCTAGTCTATGAATCTGAAGTAGTGTTTCCTCTTGAATTACAGGTACCATCACTGTGGATGATCCTTTTAAGCATCATAAATGAAGCCCAAAATAATGAGTCAAGGGTCATCGATCTCGACTGCCTAGAGGAAGAGTGTGCACAAACACTAGGTCGCATCGAATGGTATCAGGACAAGTAGTGGCAAAAGGATCATGAAGACCTACATCGATGGTTGATTAAAAAGGGGGACCTAGTCCTCAAAGTTGTCTGTGAACATGTGGACAAGTTTTTGAAAAATTGGAAAGGTCCATTCATAGTCACAAAAGCCTATGAGAATAGAGCCTTCAAGATGGAAAACATGAAAGGCAAAGAGTTTGCAAACCCTATAAAGCACCTGTACTTGAAGCTGTATTTTGTCTGATGCAAAATCAAGGTAAGCGCCATAGTCTACTATGACTATAAACTAGCATCCATAGTTCTCAATGATTCTAAAATGGAAACCATAGTCCACTATGACTATAAACTGGTGACCACAGTCTACCATGACTATAAACTAGCACAGATAGTCTACCATGACTATAAACTAGCACAAAACATCTGCTATGACGTTAAACTAGCAAAGACGGTCTGCTACAACCTTAAACTAGCCCATCCACCATTTGCTATGATGATAAAATAGCACAGCGGTTTGCTAGGACCTTAAACTAGCACAATGGTCTACTGGGACCTTAAACTAGCACAGCGGTCTGTTGGGACCTTAAACCAGTACATCAGATGATCTACCAGGACTTAAACTGGGTTTTTGGCACAACATTCCTAGCTTAGAATCCATGACCATTCAAACAAGTGAGCGTGCACAACGTCGATGTGGGGTGGAGCGTTGTAGTTCCAGAACGTAGTTCACGATGGCAAGAAAGTACCCTTTGGAATGAATGCAATGCCACTACCCCTGGCATCTTGCTGATCCTCTGAAGATGTCATTTGACATCTTGCTAACCTTCTGGTGCTACTGCTACCATGACCCGTTGCCTTGGTAGTAGCTTCTATTGTTATCACCTGCCGTTGGAGCCCTAGCACTATTATGGCCCAGCCACAAAGTTGCTACCCTCCAGCCCCTACCATCACCCAAGCCTAAAAGACATTCAACTAGTAGGACTCTCACCTTACAGTTGAACTGCATGATGTTTGCCTTGGGCAGGTTAAAGACATTTTGCTAGGAGAACTATGCAGACCGCTCTAACTAGCTTAGCTACTTGGGAGTGCACATCCTACCCCTCCCCTTTAACCTTCATCATCTCATTTCTTAGATCCATAGTTTCCCTTTTCACGTCCCTTTTACAAGCTTTCTCGATGTGTGTAAAGCCCTCTCATATGCTCAACCCCAAAGTCCATGATGCACATAACGCAACTCGTTGCATGGGAAGCATCTGTAGCTAGGTCAAAGCCCCACATGAATGTAACGCAACTCATCCTAGGGAGAAAAAACCTATCCTACAACAACAAGGTTGTTTGCAAATGAATATGGCTAAACAGCAAAAGAAAAGCATCGAAGCATGAAAAAAAAGAAAACATGTACCCAAAGCAAATGGCACACCAGCTATTTTACAATGACCTTCTTTAAGCATTTCAATGAGAGGTCAGAAGCCAGTAAAAGAAAAGATGTCCATGCGGGACAACTTCCTCACAAGCACTCCGATGAGGGACCCCACTAAGTTCCATCTTACCTTTTCCAAAACTTGTCTCCTCAAGTCTATCCTTTCCCCTTTCCCCTGTACAACTATCCTGTTACTTCAAAGCATAGCAAAGTGACTTCTGAGCAACCACCAGAGAGCGATGTTGGTGACTTGTCCTTCATGGTGTTTCGTATTCTTTGTCGACATCTATCAGACAGATCCTCTAGAAATTGAAAAATAGGGGCTAGTGAAACACCATAAAATTCCAAGACTCTCATGCCTCACTAGGGTCATGGAATTTAGGCAAGGACTTCCACAAGTGTAGCTTCATGATAGTTCAGTAGGAAAATGTAGGCACTGAGGTTAGACTATCCAGTCCAGCAAATTTTCTATCTCTAGAGCTGACAGGCCTGATGGACTCTTTGACCTGCCCACTTGGACAATTCACCCAACTGATAGTCTAGTTAGAAAATATGCTAGGAGTTGCTGAAAGTGTTTGGGATAAGTAAAGTAGTTTGACAAGTTTTCTAGAGAAGAATTTTTCTACACTACCATATGCTATGCAGCGTAGCAAGTCTCAAAAGATAGTTGCTCAAGAATCCAAGTGCAAATTGATAGAATGATTGCAAAAAAAGTTGAATATTTGGTTAATGCAATGTGCTATGCTATGCTATGCTACGTAGTGTAGCATAGCGTAGCAAAGACGAACCAAAAAGGCCCAACTTGCCAAATGATTCTAATAAGAAAGTTGCACTTGGCAAATAATCTAGCCTCCAAAACTAGTTATCTTATTTAGCACCAAGCCTTGAGCAAATTTTCTTACTAGAGAATGGTAGATTAAACAAAAACGCAGGATATGCCGCTTGCTACACTGTGCTATGCTACATAGCGTAGCACAACGTAGCAACAATGCAAAAGCAGCAAGGGAGTTTCAAACATTAGTTCAGCAAGTTCAAAGGCTTCCCAAAACTAAAGAAAAAAGTTGCAATTGTGAGCATGACTAAGTCTTATACAAATTTTTTTAGCTTCAGTACAAGTTCCAGTCAAAAGCAGTGGCTACACTATGCTACGCTACGTAGTGTAGCATAGCATAGCAAGCAGTCACTTACGCTACGCCAATGAACTCAATAGCATGAGTAACACAACACTAGTACAGAAGCATCAAGATGTCTTTAGGTAGTTCTAGAACTTGTTGACAACAATCTTCCTCATTCTGGCATCTCCTTGGTGGAATCAGCAATTTCACTCCATTTTTCACACCCCCTGGTTAGCCGCCAAAACATTGTTCCTACGCTTAACCTTTCTCGTAAGAGTAGGGAAGACATAGTCTTGGAGCGTAAGCTCCATTTTTTGCATTGTTAGCACACTGATATTGACACATTTAGTCTCGGAGGTATATTCATAGTGTAGCCAAATTCATGTCCAGCATCGCACACCTACATGGTATCGACACGTCAGCATCTTGTGGGGTCTAGGACACGTGGCATCCAGGCCCCATTTCTCGCTTGCTCCTAGCCCTATAAATACCTCAGTAGAAAATGCTCAAAGGCTTGGCTTTTCATTCAAAGAGTTGACATTTTTACATTGACAAGAGTGGTTAGCTTTTCGCATTGGTTGGTTGGCTTCTTGATTGGCTTCTTAGCAAATAGAGTTGACTTCTTTTTGTAGTTGGCTTCCAGAAGACATAGTTGGCATTTCCCTTGAGCATTCTAGTTACCCTTGATTTTCCTATGTGTGTCCAAAATTGCATGACCTATTGTATACCTTTCAAACAAGGCAAAGAATCAGATCCGCTACCTTGGGGCGGTGCATTTTCTTACCCAAGTTCATTCTGATATTTCTTTGCTATTATTATTGTTTTACATTATTTTCTTCATTTTGTATTTATTGATCATCAATTTACCTTGAATGTATTTCCTTGGAAACAACATTTACATAAGGTTAAGATACACTAACTAAGTCCCTGTTTCATTGACCAGACCGTTCAGGGTTCCCCGCTTCTATTTTTCTCCAGCACGGCCCTCACATGGATCTAGGGTTAAACTATTCACCTGGCAACCTCTCGGTGTTCCAGCTACCGACGTTTTTGATCACTACATTTGGGTCTTTGGTAAATACATTTAGGGTGGTTTGAGTTATTGCTAAGGTTTGATCATTTATGATCAAGCCTTGATCATTGACCCTATACCTGCAAGAAGTTCACAAAGCCAACAAGTTAGGAAAGGCAACCAAACTAGTAAAGCTAAAACATCAAAAACTTGTAATAACAATGCTTACCCTTGTAATAAATACACACTACATGAAGGATTTTGGAATAAGGTATGGACTCTATGCATGACCATCAGAGTATTATCAGAGTTATATTGAGAATAGTCCAGCATCCTCTAGATATTCGAAAGGTAATGTGTACTAATGTGATCCCTAGCCTCCGCTGGCTCTCCTACTACTTGGGCCACTAGATCATTAGTTATGAATCTAGCAATTAGCCTTGTAGACCCTAGTATCAAGGTCTCCACTATAACCCCAACCACATATGTAGACAAATATGATCACATTATCACACTAAATTTTTGCAAGATGTAGGCAAGGAACTTCCTTGCCCTTGGTCAGAACCATAGTGAGCCCCTCTCCAGGACCATGTCAACTAGATGGGTGTTGGGCTTTAGTTGGCCTACATAGCATAGGATACCAACCAACTCAACCACAATAAGTATGGAATTCAACAAGGCCCTACAAAAACTAAAATAACATTGTTAGAACCATGTCTCAACACTTAGAATTTCCTTATGAATTTTTCAAAACATCTTAGTTGGAGGTGAAATTAGTTCATGTAAAAAACTCTAAAGTTTTTGTTAGAATTCATTTAGAGATTTGGCAACAAACATGTTACAACTTTCATATCCATTAAACTCTATAGCCAAAACATTATAGTCAAAACATTGTGTTGGCACATTTTAAGCCATTACATGGAGTAGGAGTTTCAGTCTATTTAAATAGAAGGAAAGAGAATAAAAATAAAATGAAATAGGTGTAAAAATTTGGATGAGTTTTACGGTGATAAAACACATATTTTATTTTAAACCTTACATTGGGTAAATAATGTGATATTTCGGCATATTACATTCAACCAAACTCAGACTGGTTCAGCAGTGGTGGAGGACATGAGATTTACATGGCCTGACCATACAAACATATCGATGAGAAACATTAACCAAGAATGGTGTCGGTCCTACTTTTACAGATTCACATTAAAGCCAATGAACAGAGAAAATTGGATTCTGTGGTAAGAAGAAATAGTGTACTGTACTGAATGCTTTCAGAGATAGGGGTGCATCTTGTGATGTCCAGGCATTGGAAAATCATTTTTGAAGCTAAAAAATGGTACACTTACTCTCAAAAGAAATGCGGTGGTTCGTATCAATACAGCAACCAAAATAAGTGATGCTTGCTGATAAAATTTTGCCAAGAACCACCAGGAATAACTTCATATTCTTCTTCGAAATTTTGTCAAATACTTGCCGCACAGGGTTTCTTTTTTCTGTTTACACAGTGAGCCTAATTTCTTGGCCAGAGGTTACAGTAAAATGAATGAAACAGGGCGAAAACGTAGGCGGTTACCATGCTTGCACCTATCCTTGTGATTCTGGATGGTTATCAGCAAAAACAAAAAACAAAAACACAAATGCTGAGCGCTTCCAAGACATGGAAGGTGTCTGTTTTCTTTTCCAAAACAAGTGATAATCGTGGATGCACTCACAACGTTGGCGCTTTAGGCACCAGACTTGAATGCCGCCCACATATAGGAGCAGGACACCATCGCCGAGGGTTTACAGTTCCAAGCCATTTCACCGCTGATATGGGAGAAATAGCAACTACTACCGAGTTGTGCATGGAAGCAGTTCCAACTGCCATCGTATTCTTGGGGGTTCAGTGGGCGAGACGAGTTCGGCGGAGTGGAGCACAAGCTATGGAGAATGGCTACGTACAAGACAAGCCATTGGGCAACTCAGTTAACTGCAAACTGCGTCTTCCATGATATCAGTCGACGTTGGAAAATTATTTACTTTTGGAACGTATATTTTCTCTCATCGGCCATCCCTTAAATTAATTTTATATCCAATTATATTCTTTGTAAAAATGAAACGTGACATTTCTAAAGCCTCAACTTAACAAGATGAACATTGGATATACATGCTGAACACGTACCTCTATATTAAATATATATTCAAAGACAAAAATTCTTGGGATATTTACCCAATATCATACATGAAGTAGACACTTGTCAATTGCAGATTTTTTATCTATATGGTGGTTGAAACCACCCAAAATTATTGTAACTTACCTAACTTGTTGGGAAAGTAACCTCCTAACTTGTTGGCCAAGTAATCTCCTAATTGGTTGGCCAAGTTACTTGGGAGAGAAGTTAGGTGAAATATTTTTGAATATGTAACTTCCCTACCTACCTTGGAATGCTATAAAAAGGCTTCGGGGGGAGGAAGAAAAAAAAAAGGAGATCTTAATTAGAATCTCATTTTTTTAGGACTTTTGGGAGGTCTCATACATCACACTTTTGAGAAGACATTGGGATCACACTTGGGCTCTAACTCGGAGACATACTTGAGGTCTTGAGAAGAGCATTTGTAAAGAAGAAATTGTGAACAATTGCTTGCAAGATGCCTTGCTAGAGTAAAGATTTTAGCCTCTTTGTCATGGTCCTGTGAGTTATGCATTTCATTTTTTGTTTTGTTTAAATTGTTTAGCTAGTGGTTTAGATAGTATCATCCTTGACAAGTAATTTTGGGATTTTTAGATTGCTCTTACTGTTCTTGTTGCCCGATAGAAATTTTTATTAAAATTTTTCCATAGAAGCGCTTGTGTTTAAAAGCCTTAAGAGCATTTTAGTAGTAAATTTCATTATTGTGCAACGTGTGGGAACTGCTATTGGGATTGTTGTAAGAGAGCCTCTGTTTGTAGTCATGCTGTTGAACAATTCAGTAGTCGAGAGGGTTCAGAGAATCTTTGGTATTTTGATGGGACCAGAATAGCTTCTTTTTATCTTTAAAGTGAATGCTCATGGTTTTTCAATCAGAAATTGTCAAGTCTTTTAAAGGTTCTGTTTGAATGCAATCGTTGACATCTATTATCTAGTCAAAATGGAGTCTTGTATGTGGTAGTTTATGCAGCAATTTTTGGTAGCATAGTAGGATTTTCTTGAAGATATTACTTGTTTGAGCCTTGGAAGTTTGAACAATTCGTACATATTGAATTTGGGATAGCTTTATTGCAAAGTGTTTACTCGTGTAATTTTACCTTGTTTAAATATTTGAGGTCTACACAAATCTGCTTTCTTTTCTTTTCTGCTTATTTCCATCGAATCTTGCTCTATTTCTAGTTTTCTTGTGGAACTATCTCTTTCTCTGGGGAAAATTAGGAGTAGATTGCAGAGTTGTGCTCAAATGTTTTTGCAAAATTTTATTTGTTAAAAGTAGGTATTATAAGGACCACGTAGACTAGGCAGTTGAACAAAATAGGAAATTTTCAAGAACTCACAGTACTTGGCAAAGTTGGCTGAATCTCTTTAAAGTAAGTCATTTGTAGTTTACATACAACACAATCGTTACATTTCTCACAACCACACGCTGCAACAGCACACACACATACTCACATTAACTACTGAGTTTAGTTGGAGGTATCTAGGCCTTGGTGTTTCCAGAGACTAGCAGGCACCTAAATCCTATTTGAAGACACTCGTTGGTGGTCGCGTCCCAAACGGTCGCCAACACATTGCAACTAAATTATGCCTTAGTTTAAACCTTAAAAACCTAGAAACGACCATAGGAAAAACATCATTAAAAATAGTAAATCATTTTATCTTTCATGAAACCAATTTTAGAAAATATCTAACCTCTTTAGGCATCCTCAGTAGCATGGGAAATTAAAAGGAAATATTCTCAAGAATGTCAACATTTCCCATCTCCAAGGGGTAAGGCTAATACAACTAGGAATTAAGCCTAATTGACAGAACCTTAGTTAAAATTTCATTAAAAATTTTATCCTAGTTGTGATTTTAATAATTCCACCATGGAAGAAATATTGAAATCACAAGCTTTTTATTCATAGCTAGAATTACCAAAAAACTCCAAACCATTATTACATGAAAAATAGCCAAAATTACACAATCGTAGCCATAACCACAAATCCCCTTTTGCGTAGGGTTGGCAAAATTTTTTCCAAAACTTCATTCAAGATCCAAATGGAGTGATTCCACAACCATTTCAAAGCTTGAATTGAGTCCTACACATCCAAATTTTAAACAAAAGTCAAAAAACTTGTCATTATTTTGAAAAAAAGTCATGAACATTCATGAAAATCTGAAAAATGACACAAGCCCCAACTGTGCAACCTAACTAAAATGGCCATAAGTTCATCATTACAACTCTAAATTAAGTGAGACCATAATCAATGGAAACCTGAAAAATAGAAATAGAAGTTGATAGCCTTAGATTTTAGCAAAACCTAGCTGTTTTTAGAAGAAAAAATTCATAACTTTGCTTGCTTTTTATTGCCAAGAAAGCATCAAATAACCTAAAATTTGCAAAACCTAATTTAATTTAGCCATGAATTAAAGCCAAAAAAGCTAAAATAACTTAAAAACACATGAAAAATCATCAAAATAGGGGATGTTGTTTTGTAAAAATCTAATTTTGGTAAATATTTCATCCTAGATTTAAGAAAATATGGCTTCACCTCAAAATTGATTGGAAAAGCACAGTGAAATAGGAAGCCTAATTTTAAAATTGAATCTACCAAGACTAGAATGATTGAATAAACCAAGATCTATGTAGAGACCATGAAAATACAAGGTAGAATTTACTTAGAATTTTATTTTAACCATTTCATTTCCATATATCTAAAAAAATAGTTTCTACCCTAGCTAGAAAAGCACAAAAATTGCTAAGAAAAATTAAAAAAGAAATGGCTAGGAATGTCCTGCCTTGTGGTGGTCTTGGATGAAGTTTGGATGGAAACTAGTTGGGGTAGCTTGAAGATATTATTTGTAGCCTTATCTACCACCTAAATCCTTGTCTTTATGTTATTGCCTCGACACATTGCTTCATCCTTGCTCCAACAACATTGAAAAAGCTTAGAAATTGGAAAGATTGAGGTATCTATGCTTGTTAGGAAGAAGGTTTGGTGCTTCCACACTAAAGAATGGCTAGTGTTGGTGGAGAAAAATTTTATTAGAGCTCTCTCCCAATGTGCAGTATGTTGAAATGAAAGTTATGATGGTTGTTTACAATAAATTTTGCCATAAAAAATAAATTAAAACCTAAATGCCCACTCATATACCCCTATTGCCAATTTTGTGCATTGGAACTCAAAGTGCACTAAAGTGAAAAGGGAGAAAAGTTTTCTCTATGCTGAGAATGTTGGAAAACAAAATACGAAGTTCAAAGTTTTGAAGTTTTTGTAATAGGCCTTGCCATACGCCCTCATGCAATGGTGTTCCAAGCTAGGAAACACCATCAACGCTGGGATTTTGACCATTTAGAAGACCCATAATCTTATCACAACCTATCCACCCTTGTATCCACATTAGGTAGCATGGAGCAAGCATGGATGCTATCCTCTGTTTCCTCACAATACTTCCATACTAGCCTCCTTGCTATTTTTAGCAATAGTGACCTACCCTACCAAGCCCCAAACTTTGAAAGGGAATTAAATCTTAACAAAAGTTAACATCTTGGGATTTCACGCTAAGGTAACACTACCCAACATGAAGCCCAATGTGGATCAAAGGGGGTAACATCCATACATATCCCCCATTACTCATCAAGCCTAGATCTTACTCTTGAGGTAGGTCCACATGACCTAGAACCCTTTTGGTCACCTCTAGCAGCCCCAAAACATCATCAAACCTAGTTGAAAGTGCTAAAAACTTTTAAATTTGGTTAATTTATCCTAAGTGAAGCTCCCTCAATGCTCGTCAATGTGGAGCCAATGTGGATGGATGGGGAGAGATCATGAATAGCCAAAATCAACCTCCTAATTGCCACTTTTGAACTTACAAACACTTTTGAAATCCTTTTCCAAGCCTCAAATTTTCATATTTTTAACTTTGACAGCCCTGGTATCCCTCCATGACCTCCAGTACTCAATAGCTACTAGAATTTAAGTCGATTATTGCTATAGAAACATTCTCCACATTGGTGAACCCCTCCTGTATGCTACCCAACATGAGGATAGTGTGGAAGCCTAAGGGATATAAAAACTAGTTTATGACAAAAAATAGCCCAATAACTTACCCTAGTAACCTCTAGACCCTATTGGAGCTTGCCAAAGCCTTCAGCTATCTCCAAATTAGTCAAAAATGGCAAAAGGCCATCACCACCTTTGATTCATACTTGGATCATCTTCTCGAATGTGGAGAAAAGGAGGGTTGATTGCATGGACACTTATGAGCATTCAAATTGGTGGATTTAAATGCCAAATGTTAATCCTCAATCCCTTGTAAGCTTGGTAACCTTAAAGCATTGTAAAATCTTGTTGAAAGTGGCCTAAAACTTGAACCCAAGTTCATCCACATTGGGGCAGATCCTCTTCCATGATGGCCAATGTGGAGCTAAAGTGGGTGGAGGGATGGATACTTAAGAATTCAAATATTTTCCTTGAAATTAACTCTTATTGATAACACAACCCTCTTGGAGGCTATGGTAGCTAAAAATTGATAAAAATCACTCTATTTTAGGCTTTTCCTACCTTCCACACTAGGTACCCCTTTCTTCCATGCTGGCTGATGTGGAGCTAATGTGAATGTAGCTAGGAAGGCTCTTGGGGGATCACAGACATTCCAAAACAACTCTAAATTGCTTTATCCTTATCCGATAACCCTATCAACAATTCTAGAAGCCACGAGACTATCTAAAATCAACCAAAAACTACAAAAATTTGGCCTCCTAAGATCCTCCATGCTAGCTAGTGTGGAATAAGGAAGGAAAAACCAAAACACCATTTGAAAACACTCAAAATTATTAATATTTGATCTCAAGCTTCACCCATCAACATCAAAAACCCTAGAGAGGTGCATGCATCCCACAAATTAACCAAAAATGGCTAAAATCTAATCCCTTTAGATTTTCCATGCTTGATCCATGTAAGACAACATGGAACCAAGGGGATAGCTTACAAAATCACTTATGAACCCTTCAAACTAACTAAATTTAATCCTAAACCCTAGCCCTTAACATCGACAACCATGAGAGTTGACATAGATGTTTTATTGTTGCCAAAATTGGCCTAGATCTAAAATTTATGATCTATCCATGCTAGGAACCCCCTCTTGCATGCTTGCTAGTGTGAAGCTAGCATGGAGGAGTTTCCTTTTTCCCTTTGACAGTAAATTGACACTCTAGGAGACTAAAAACCTACACTAGCAAAGCCTAAAACCTTATAGACTAAAGTTTATGCTTGTTAGACCTTATTTTAGCCCTTTAATCTCATCAACTCCCATCCTCCATGCTTGAATAATATCCCAAGCATTGACAAAGGGTGGGGAGATAACCTTGCATGGCCTTAAAAAACCTTTAAAATTAGTCAAAATTAGCTAAGAACTTGAGAAATCATGGTTTATAGCCCTATGAAGCTAGAAACCTGGTCAGTTTACTTCCTAGATAACTGTAACACCAAAAGGTAAGGGCATTTCCTCTACTCCATGCTAGCCAACATGGAGACTACTCTAGACCAAATATAACACTAAAAACTAATAGGAAATGACCTCCAAACCCTACTAGGGGATGCACAACTACCAGATCTTGGTTCCAAATGCCCATGGAACCCTGTTTGATCCAAATTTATATCCTTTACCCTAAGCCCCCTCCCATCCATATTGGTTAGTGTGGAGACAAGGGGATGAAGCTTCAAGACCTACTTTTAACCTTTTTGAATTAACAAAATGACCAATGTTGATAGATTTGGCCTTGTGCTACCTTGGGATAGCCTTAGAACTATATTTTTAATCCTCTTGATGCCATGCAACATACTTGCCTTGGTTTCCATAATGGATCCACATTGGCTACCATGGTTCCAACATGGAAGAGATTTTTAGGCTTAAAAGGAAGATTCAAGGGTTGAAAATGATGTCAAATGTAGTCCAATCCCTTTCCTAGTTGACTACACTAACATGAAAACTACTAGAAGTTGAAAAATAGCCAAAAAAAGCCTAGGAAACTATCTATATTTTCCATCCATGCTAGGGTTCACCACTTCAATGTTGACTAGTGTGGAAGCCTTAAAATCCTTGCTTTTTTATCTCAAATAGCAAAAAACTAGGCTCCATTGATGCTCACCCTTATCCAATGGCCTTGTAGCCCTAAACCATGGTCTTCTAAGGCCTAAACCTGGTAAAATATAACCTCTTTTTTTATCATATTTTGAATAAGATTCACAATATGCATCCCACATTACCTTATTTGAGCCTTGTTTTATCAAATTATGATATATTTTGATCATTGTTATATTATTAACCTTGGTTGGCCTCAATATTACCTCTATCTCAATGTGTTGGCCTTATTCACTATATTATGGCCTTATATAGCCTTGTTTACCATTTGATTGGTATTGAATGGTGGGGTTTGACCTTCCCTGATAACCATTTAGCACCATGTGACCATGGCCAACTAATGCCTAAAACTAGCATCATGGCTTGCCAAGGGCCTTAAATTGGCAAGCTTGTGATCTCAGTTGACATTTGTTTAGCTTGTTATGCTTATTTAGCCTTCATGTTATCTTATTAGTCTCTTTCTACCTCATATAGCCTTATATGACCTTGTTTCCTTATGTTTGCATTATATAGCATTTTGATATTATTTACTCATGTTTACCCAGGTGCCACTTAATGTGCTTATGGTTGACATGTAGGATTGAAGTATGAGTACTTGGGAGTGGATTAGTTTACCTTTGAGCCTAATAGGACCTTATGATGATGTATAATGGTGTATTTATCTTGATTGCCTAGATCTTAAGCCTGAGAGTCATGTTCATCACATAGCCTCTATTGAGAAACCTCTAGAATGGTCTAAAGACCTAGTTAAAACCATTGACCTAGAGGCTAGTAACATGACTGAAGACTCTCTAGTTGAGGTTCTCATCACAACACATAGTGGTGAGGAGAAAACTCTAAAACTAAGTTCCTCACTAGAACCTTAAAAGACTCAAGACATTACTAAGCTCCTACAAGATAACATCAAGGCCTTTGCTTGGTTATATGAAGATATGAAAGGCCTAGACCCATACCTAGTACAACACAACATCATATTGATCCTAGCATTAGACTATTCAAGCAAAAATTGCATAAGATTAGACTTGATTTGGCCTTGGTAGTCTATGATGAAATCAAAAAACTCTATGAAGTTAGTTTCATTAGGGTTGTTGACTATCCAAAATTGGTATCCAACATAGTGGTAGTCCCTAAGGTTAATGGGAGTGTCTATATTTACATTTATTTCAAAGACCTAAATAATTAAACCATCAAGGATGACTTTTCTTTGCCTATTATTAATCAACTTATTAGTATTACGAATGGACATGCCTTATTATCCTTTATAGATGGGTTCTCAGGATATAACTAGATAAGGATTAACCTAGAACATTAGCTTACCATGATCTTCATGACTCCTTAGGGTACCTTTTGCTATATCATGATGTGCTTTGGCCTTAAGAATGTTGGAGTAACCTATCAAAGAGCCATGATGTATATCTAAAGTGACTACATGTTAGGTTTGCTCAACGAATACATAGATGACATAGTTGTTAAGTCTAAAGTAGCTAACAACCATGCACATGACCTAGACCTTGTACTTAAACAATGCCTTAAGTATGAACTTAGGTTCAATCCCAAGAAGTGTGTCTTTAGTGTCAAGACCAGTAAGATGCTTGGCTCTATAGTATCTGAAGTAGGGATATGTGTCGATCCTAATAAGGTTAGGGCCATCTCCACATTAGTAGCATCTACCAACTTTAAGAAGCTTTGAGGATTATAAGATAGATTACAATTTATCCATAGGTTTATCACTAGGCTTATAGATAAGCTACAACCCATGTAACACTTGCTTAAGAAAGGAGTTCACTATGAGTGGATGACACAATGCCAAGAGGCCTTTAAAAACCTTAAGTAAGAGTTGGCATAGTTGCTAATAGTCTATCCTTTTCAAGAGGATAAACTATTTTACATCCACCTTTCTATCTTTGACATGTCCATTACCTCTCTACTCTATTCAAAACATGATGATGGAGTAGAGACACTAGTATACTACCTTAGCAATGCATTAGTTGCTAATGAGACTCAATACATTGTAGTGAAAAAGTATTATCTAGCACTAGTATTCTCATTAAAAAAGTAGAAACACTACCTCTTCATACACCAAATCAACATCATTTACAAAGGCAATGTACTTAGAGCCATAATGACCAACATCTATGAGAATAACCATATAGCCCAATAGAAATCCATAATAGTGGAGTTTAACCTTCATTACATCTCTCAATCCTTAACAAAAGGTCAAGCTATAGTCATAAAATTCACTATATTACTCTTTGATGACCAACAAACCATAGATCTTGGGTTCCTTGATGAACATGTCAACACGGTTAGCCAAGTGCATGAGCGCTATGAGGTGGTCATGTACTTTGATAGAGATTCAATGACTCATGAAAGTAGTGTTTCTTCCATCATAACATTCCCATTTGGTGAAATTCAATCCTTCACCTACTATTTTAAGTTTCCATGTACCAACAATGTAGCAGAGTATGAAGGTTTGATCAAAGGTTCGATTATAGCTCATGACCTAGGATTCAAGAAATTAATGATTAGAGGTGACTTACAATTTGTGGTCAACCAAGTAATTGAGGTTTATGCATGCAAAGACAAACATTTATAGCCTTACTATGACCTAGGAAAGCAATTATTGCAACAAGTTATAGATGTTGATATCCAACACATACCCTGAAATGAGAATGCCATAGCCAATGCAATTACAATGTTAGCCTTAGTATGATGCTAGATGTGTTTTGTAAGTTGTCTACCTTGACTATAGACTCTGTTATCCCCATCATGCAGAGTGTTGAGGATACCTTTGTGGCTATATTTCATACTGTTCCTGATAGGGAGTGGTACGATGATATCAAATTTTACCTTATGCATGGTGAATCTTCACAAGGACTAACTACTACTTAAAACGACATTGTATGTAAATGATCAAATTAATATGTCATAGTAGGTGATAACACATTATGTCAATGCTCATACGATGGTGTATTATTAAAGTTATTAAGTAAAATCGAAGCTAGAATAGTCCTAGAGCAAGTTCATGAGGCTGTTTGTGGAGGACATATAGAAACTAGAGCCATGGTTGCTAAAATTAGGTAGTTAGGTTACTGTTGGCCCTATATGGAAGGTAATTACCTTCAAAAGGTTGAGACATATGACATGTTCTAAGGCATAGTAATCTCATTCATGTACCACCTACTGAGTTGTACACTACTTAGATCACTTGGTCATTTCAATGATGGGGGTTGGATATCATTGGACCTATAATGCCTAAGTCTTCAACAGGGCATAGTTTTATCATCACCATGATTGAATACTTTACCAAGTGGGTTGAAGTTATTCCCTTAAGAAAAGAAACATCTAAAAAAGTTTGTAAATTCATATTAGATAACATAGTAGCCCATTTTAGCATACCTATGACCATAGTCATAGACAATGGACTACAATTTAGTAGCGAAGAAACAAAGGATTTATTTCAGGGCATTAAACATTCTTTCTCATCAACTTATTATCCTCAAGCCAATGAACAAGTGGAAGCAAGCAACAAGGCCATTATCAACTTGTTTAAGAAGATGCTCAACAACAAGAAGCGTAAATGGCATGAGAGTGCTTGTCCATGTACTTTGCGCCTATTAGACAACTTACCATACAAAAATTGATCTAACACCTTATAGCTTGGTTCATGGTTTTGAAATTGTTTTACCTCTTGAATTGTAGGTGTCACTGCTCCAAGTAGCCTTAACTCACTTCATCAATGATGAGCAGAGTAAGGAGTTGTGGATTGTGGACCTAGACTTGGTAAAGAACCAATGAATATGGATGCTTGCTCATGTCAAGGAGTATTAAGAGAGGTAGAAATGGCAGCACCACCATAAATTGACCAAGCATAAGATCAAGGAAGGTGACCTAGTTCTCAAAGCCATCCGAGAGCATGTAGATAAATTCTCAAACAACTAGGAAGGGCCCTTCCTAGTAACTAGAGCCTATGACAATGGAGCATTTAGGATTGCATACATGGATGGAAATCAGTTGGCCAACCTAGTTAATCATTTCTATTTAGAGTTATATTACATGTAGCCTACAATGATGTTCATAGCTAACATCAAGCAAGCTTGCATGAATCTTTTGATGGCTTGGCGAGGCCTTAAACCAACAATATAGCCTTCTGAGGCCTTAAACCAATGATATGGCCTATCAAGGCATGATATTGGTACCATAGCCTATCATGGTTTTAAATCAAAACTACAGCCAACTGAGGTCTTATACTAGCACCATAGTCTACTACAACCTTAAACTAACAACACATTTTACTAAGGCCTTAAGCTAATACCATGGACTTAAACTAGTAACTTTGATATCTTGGGTAGCTCTAGCTTTATTTGTCAGCTAATCATACTATGTGGCTTGTATGCATTGTAATGTCCTCTTGGAGTTGTGTTTGTAGGATGAAGCCTGGAACCAATGCAAAGATGCAACCCATTGCTATAGTAAGCCACTATGTGACCTTGATGTATAGGATTTGGTGAGCTTATCCTAATATGTCAAGAGTGCTTGTACCATTGCCCTCCATCTAGCACTACTCCTTGAACCCCATTGCCTTATCATGATCTTTGATATTGTGAGCAACAATGTTGAAAAATGTCTAACATTCATGCATTTATGGCTATATGACATCCTTTTGTCATTCCCCACCTCCAAGTCCACTTGAATGTAACACATCTCATTTAGTGGAAAATCATTAAGTTCATCGAACATAATGCATCTTGATTGATGGGATAACCTCCAGGTCCATTGAGTGTAACACAACTACCTAATGTGCAAACCAAATCTAACTAGCCTTGGTAAAGAAACCCAATGAAGGTTTCATCCCAAAAAAAAAATAGGGATCCAAATTGCCAAGTTGGATGGATAGTAAAGACCAATGACTTTGAACATAAGGGATGAGCCCAATGGTTGAAGAAACGTAGGGGCAAAGTGTTGGTTCCTTAAATGCATTTACCAAGTAAGCCACACTTCTAAATGGCCTAACCTACATGCCAATGCCACACTATAGCCATGATGTCAACACTTGAAATGCATTGTTATCCCTCATAACCATATTTTCATAACCCCATTACCATCTTCCCATCATAGCCTTATTCCATCATAACAAGCACTCTTCAGCAAGGTTCAACATGACTAGGTTAACTATAGAGATGAAACATTGTTGGTGGACCTATTGTCATGTTTTTGTATTCTTTGTTAGTGTCTCTTGGGTCAATCCACTAGATACCAATAAAGAGGGGCCATTGAAACACCACTAAAATTTTTATGTTGTAATCATTTTTCGCCATGTAACCTCCACCCCACGAAACTTGAGGTAAAAATTCATTGTAAAGATGAAGATTACAACTCATGAGGGGAAATCTCACATATCTCATTCTTTTGGAGCTGAAAAATGCCTCAAAAGTGGTCAAAGCCTCATCCCCAAGTAGAAAAGGTCATGTACTATCTATATTTAAGCTTATGGGGTCAGAATGCCTTTTGGGATGTCAAAAATGGAAATTTGATGGGTTTTATGGATGGGATAGTGCTTTCTATGTTGGAAATGCATGCATGACGGATGTAGTCCATCTACCCTTAGTTTCAAGAGGTGTTGGGGAAGGGGGAGGCAGATGTCACCTACCACTAGTGTGGAGGAGTGTGGAACCACTAATACTTAGCATGGAGGGGTATAACCTCCCCTCCAACATTGATGTTTCATTCCTCTAGCATTGATGTTCTCTCCTAGCATTGACACACCTTATCCCTAGTGGAAAAGAAACTTGGATAAGATTTCAATACTCCATAGACTTCAACATTGACCATGTACTCTAGTAAGGAAGGTTAAAGGCCCATCATGGAAGAAAAAATCTAGTGTGGATGGTGTGGCCCTGTTACTATTTATAATAAATAGAATGGCCATGGGGGTATGGCACTTTCCATACATAGTAACCCACCAATTTGGGATCCCATCTCACTTCTACATGGTAGAAATTTGCAGCAATTTGTCAACCAATTTAAATTCAAATTACAACCAATTTTTAGCCCCATTCATGGCCCAAAACCTATAAATTCTAAACCCCACACCATTTTCAGGTTCCACACCTTTGGCATTCATACACTTTGGAATTTGTAGCATCTAGAAGTTCTTGCACATTTGCAGAAATGTAGCTTCTCAAATATCCTTATCATGGAACCCTTATGACCTTGTGACCCTCTTTATCTCATTGGAATTTTTGAGTTTATGGCTTCCACATTGCATTCTTATCACCTTAAATCCCAGCATGAAGCATTCTAGCAATCCACATCCTTCACATTTTTCATTCCCTAGCAATGACCAATGTTGTAGATCTAGAGTAGTAAGAGAGGAGGTTTCAATAACATTAAAAGTTATGGTGCATTTGGATCATGGACTGGATCTCATCAACTTCAACAAACTATGAACCCTGGTCCAAATGAACCCCTCTTTGGTCTCCTACAGGCATTGGTACATATCTCTTGAACTCATTATTTATTTTTTAATAAAGTTTTAAGATTTTAGTTTTTGTGCAATTTGTGTTTTCTTTTGGTTATTTAGATTTGCAGTTTTTATTCTTTCTACCCCCATTTTGCATCTTGTAAGTCCCTGGGTGATCTGCCAAACTATCCAAGGCACCTTGGATTCCATTTTTCAAAGGCCCTAGGAATTTGGTGTTAAGGTTCTTGTGCTGATATTTTTGGTTTCTAGTGATCAAATTTTTCAGTTGCTACACATTGTAATTAGTGATAGAAAAAAATGTGTTTTGGCTAAAACTGGTTGTGGTTTACACATTGTAAAAGGTAAAATCAATTGTATTTTTAAATTAAACTATTGAAAAAATGTGATCTTGAACAAAACATAGAAATAGGAAAATATTGCAATAGGTTTAGAAAAATATGTTAGGTAAAGGCCTTCTTTCTAACACCAAAAACTGTAGCAATGGAAAAATTTGGTGTTGGAGGGTCAAAGATTCCCATCAAAATAGTTTAATCTATAGATCCATAGGCCCTAAGAATGATCTATGAGACCCTCAAGCAATCTTTTTGATCAAATGAGGACTTAGAGGATCTATTACTAAAATGCAAAATAATGATTATGAGTGTGATATTCCATCCCAAAATGTCATGGAAATGTCAAATATACAATATATTAGACATTATGTGTATGAATAAAATATGCCAAATGCAAAGTATATTTGGTATTTGACATTATGTATAAAGAAAATAATAGAAAAATGTAAAAAAAAAAAAGAGAATGCCTTATTGGTATGGAATAGTGTATCTGAATCATGCTCTGAGAGTGTTCCTTGGGGTTCTCTTCCTTTGCATCTATCCCTTAGAGGAAATCCAGCATTACCACCATAGTTAGGCCTATAACTTGGCTAGAAGGGATGGCTAGTCTAGTTTCTATCTTACTTCACTTAGCTCTCATGACTTGCCTATACTGGCTCTACCTCTCCATGTTAGCATGACCTCCAACCTTGGAAATAAATGGCTTAGGTCAAACCCTCAAAGGTTACCTTAAGAGACATGTTTGTTATTACAACTACCCTTTTGAGACTTAATTACAACTACCCTTTTGAGTCTTGTTATGCTAACAATAACACTTTTTTGTGAAGAGACACCATCTTTATTAAGTAGTAGCATCATTTGGAAATTGGGACATGACAATGAGCATATGATCCCACTGTATTAAAATGATGAAAAGTTTATAGCAGCAAAGTTCAGAAAATATAAGTTTTTAGATTTTTATGCCCAAGAACTCAAGGAAAAATGCTTAGAACCCAATGCAACTGGTAGGATGTGTTCTATAGTTGAATCTACCTCCAAGGATTCCTTATAATCTAGCATTCAAGCTTGCCATTAGTTTTATTTCCTACTATGATCTGCACTACAAAAAAATGATGATGTTCATCATGCACTCTTGAAAATTTTCATTGCTTAGAAGTCTAAGTTTCGATGTAAATGCAAAATGCCAAAAGTCCTTGCAATGAAATAGATTATCATTTAAATAGGCCTTTGGTCCTTTTCTTGTTGCCATTAATTCTATCATGATTATTTATAGATTTTTAACACCTTCTATCATATGTGGAACACCTACATGTAGCATACGAATAATTTTATCTAATCCTTTCCTCTTCGTATTCTACCTATGTACACTCCCATCATATAGAATTTTCATTTCTAGTGTACAAGATTAAAACCAAATCTTGTATGTTTTCTTTGAAGGCTATCTAGCATACAAAACTAGAATGCCCAGTGTACAAGACTGGTGTATTAAATTTTGTAGCTTTTGAAGCATTCTTACCTTCCATAAGCTAGGATGTATGAGGTCTTAAATTCCAGTAACATGAAGCCATAATGCCAGATTTTTGAAAAAATAAGGCAAACGTATCTACCTTTATTTCTTCACCAAATTACAAAGAATTTTGACCATGAACTATAACATGTATTTTCTTTGGATGTGTTTTACAAAAAAACTGTTAAAACAATTACATGTGTAATTAATGTTAAAATACATTTACATTAAGATACAACTATAAAATATATCTTAATTTATGAAGAAACACAATACAAAGATATATCTTGATTAACAGTCCATAGGTCTAATTGAAGACAGTGATGGCACATGTGGAAAGCACATCCATAAATATTAGGCATTCTACTTGTCATTTTCTTCACTTCATACACATTTCAATATCTAACACAATTCAAAATTCATTCATATCCTTTTGAATCTCTACATTTTAGAATTCAAGAATTGTAGAAGCATCATAGGTCATAGAAGAATATTTCATATTTTCATCATCAATGACTGATGAGTGGCAAGGTACCCCTACACTCAACCATATGAATATGAGCATTTCACACATAATCTGGTCGAACTTTGTAGACGGACTAGTTGTGGTATCTAGACAATTATTCTTAGATCGTAGTTCGTTGTCTTCCCATTTGGACTAGTGTTAACTTGGTCATGTATGGTTTAGTCCAGAGTGAGGTGTATGATCTGTTCCTATACTAATGCTATTCCTAGAGATAATGGAAAATAATATTAACTAAGCTAAGAGAGAGCATCGAAGCTAGCCGAAGTGCAATGAGCATCCATTCCTCAATCATCCATACACATCTTGGACCTCGTGCATGACTACCACTAGGATTACCAAGCGTAGATCCTAGGTACGCTACTGGGTTATCAAGTAGTCACACTTAAATGCTCATGATCAAGTCGTACTGATTCGGTGTTTAAAAGGAGTTTAGGGTGAAGAGATATTAACTAAGAAAGTAGTAAATAATAAATAAATAAATAAATAAGCTAAGTGGATGCTTCAATGATGAAGTAATCTTGATCTTTATTGCTGGTCATGTGCGTGTCCAAGTACGTCACACTCGAATAAGGATGTTGTACAATTACAATCACCACACTGCAAGCATGCACTGGGAGAGAAGGGTTGAGAGAAGAACTACTTAAAACTAAACACTTAAGAGAAATTCTAAAAACTACCTACCAGATCTGTCTACCTCTTATTTATAGATGACAGGTATCTTGTATCAGGGTTCCGATAACAGAGGTCTGATAACAGGACCTGACAGACCGTGATTCATCAATGACAGAGACAAAATATGATCCAGGTAATGCTTTCATTAAATAGTCATTTTTTGAGTAACCTTTACAATCTAGCTACTACTTTCATTAACGAGTCATTTTTGAGCAACCTTTTTATTGCTTGCAAGTAGACTATAATCAATTTTCACTTCCTATTACAATTACTACCAATAGAATATTTGAATATACATTCGTCTATTTATCATTTTTTTTATATATTCATTTATGTTCATCTAATTTCTTCTAATTATATTTTTATGTAAATTCTCATACAAGTATGTTTGTTTTACTATTGAAAATTATAATAATTTTATTTTTCAAATTAATTCCTAAGTATTTTGATAAATAACAATATTATTTCAAGATGCATTTTTAAAAATCCTTTTATTGTAATGAATAGTTCAGTACAATTGTAATTATTATATTTTTAGGTGAATTCTCATATGAACATGTCTATTTTGTTATCACAAAGTATAATAATTTTATTTTCAATTTGATTCTAATCTATTTTGATAAAAAATAATATTATTTATAAATGCATTTCTAGAAATATTTTTAATGTAATCAAAATTTCTATATAGTTGTAATTAATGATATATTTCAGAAAATTTTCAAAAATAGTCATTCATACATGTCAAATTTTAGAGAGATTTAGCTACATGTCCAAAATTAATTATCTAAAATATTAATATAATGTACATGAGGATCACAAGCATGAAACTCATAAATATTCATAAAATAGTAGGTCACTAGGGCATGCAATATATGAGGATTATATATAAAATACTAGGTTGCTCAGTTATGCAACCTAATATAATTTCACTCAAAACAATAGGTTGCTCAAGCATGCAACCCCACTTAATTATATACAAAAGAGTAGGTTGCTTTGCTGTATAACCTCATATAATTAGACTAACCACAGGAGGTGTGTAATCCATCCTCAACAAACATAATAGAGAAGGTTGCAAGGTTGTGAAAACTTATACAATTTGACTTAAAATAATAGTGTTGGAAACTGTTTGGGACTACCAACATTGGGGCCTTCGGGTCTCGTGACCTGGGTCATGGGAAACAAACATGTTCTTCAAATAGGTTTTAGGTGCTTCGTATTCTTTGGCAACACCAATGCCTAGATACCTACAAATAGAATCAGTGATTATGTGAGTATGTGTTTGCTATTGTGAATGTTGAAATGGTTGGGTTGTGTATGAAACTATAATTGGCTTTCATAAAAGAAATTTAACTAACTTTGTCAAATAATGTGAGTTGTTGAAGGTTCCTATTTTGTCAAGTCACTTAGTCTATATAGTCCCTATAGTACGTTACTTGTAACAAATAAAAATTTGCAATAATGTTTGAGCACAAATTTGTCAATCTACTCCTAATTTCCCTTAGAGAGAAAATTCCATAAGAAGACTAGAAATAGAACGAGATTCAATGGACTTAGAAACAGAAAGAAAAGAATGTAGATTTGTGTGAAATAAAAAATATTTAGGCAAGATAAATTAACACATGAAAACTCTTTGCAATAAAGCTATTCGAATTCAATCTAACTATGAATTATCCAAAACCCTCTAAGCTAAACAAGCAATTTCATAAAAAGACAATCTTAGTATACTATAAAAAATGCTATGTAAACAACAAAGTACAAGTCTCTATTTTGGCTAGTTAATATTTGGCAAGAATTGCATTCAATAGAGCCTTCAAAAAATTTTGATAATTTCTAGATTGAAATACTAAGGCAATACAATTTAAAAAAATGAATCTTTTTCAGTCATCTCCAAACACTAAATATTTTCTTGGATCCTTTATGCTCAAAATAGGCAATTTCATTAAGACATTACTATTAAATTGCTCTAAAGGCTTTTCAACAACATAAGCTCTTTTATGGAAAACCTTAATAGAAGTCTAATATTTCACAAAAATAGAGCTACAAAAGAAACCTTAAAAAAAATCCCAAAATTAAATGCCAAACATGATACTATTTAGACTATTAGCTAATTAACTAAAACAAAATGGGAAGAAATGAACTCATAGGATTAAAAAAAAGAAGTTGAATTGATGTCTTTAGCAAGCCATGCTTTTACAATCTTTAATATTCTTCTAAGTATGCTTCCTTCGAAATTGAAATTTCTTCTAAGTATGCTTCCTCCAAAATCCCCCCAAATCCTTTCTATTCGAACCTTGAAACCTTTTTATAGTGACTTTGGCATAGTTACAATCATCATGAGAAGGTGAGGGTATTACAAATATCTAGGGGATTACTTTATAACCATCCTAGAAGTTATAACTTCCATATAAATTTATTAGAAATTTTAGCTATGGTTTTCAAGTGTTTTCTTGGTAACAAATATTATGGAGATAACCATAGGAAGTTAAAAAAAATTGAGAAATACATGCCAGAGTTGGAAAGTGTCCTATGAGTAATTATAACCTTACAAATATCAACAAAATATAGTTGTACCTTCCATAAGAAGTTATAAGTTTTTGGAAAAATTTTAAATCCCCATAGGAAATAAAGTTTTAATTGTCAAATGTTTATAAATTCTTCACTTAAATCATGAAAACCTCCGTTTTACATTTAAAAATGATCATGTATATGGTAATGATGATAATATTTATTTATAATAAGAATAAGACTATGTAGCCTTAGGACTTTATGCATCAATACATTCATGTTGATGTGTAAGCCTTTAAAGGTTCACACCATCGCCATGGCTTCCATGCTAGAAACTTATTAGAAATTTGAGGTGTTTTCTTGGTAGCAAATATCATGGAGATAACCATAGGAAGTTACAAAAATTTGAGAAATGCATGTCATAATTCGCAAGTGTCCTATGAGTAATTATAACCTTACAAATATCAACGAAATATAGTTGTAACTTTCATAAGAAGTTATAACTGTTTGGAAAAATTTTAAATCCCCATAGGAAATAAAGTTATAATTTTCAAATGTTTATAAATTCTTTACTTAAATTGTAAAACCTCCTTTTTACATTTAAAAATGATCATGTATATGGTAATGATGATAATATTTATTTATAATAAGAATAAGACTATGTAGCCTTACGACTTTGTGCATCAATACATTCATGTTGATGTGTAAGCCTTTAAAGGTTCACACCATCCCCATGGCTTCCATGCTAGAAACTTATTAGAAATTTGAGCTATGGTTGCCAAGTATTTTCTTGGTAACAAATATCATGGAGATAACCATAGGAAGTTACGAAAATTTGAGAAATACATGCCATAGTTGGCAAGTGTCCTATGAGTAATTATAACCTTACAAATATCAACAAAATATGATGTAACTTTCATAAAAAGTTATGATTTGGAAAAATTTTAAATCCCCATAGGAAATAAAGTTGTAATTGTCAAATGTTTATAAATTCTTCACCTAAATTATAAAACCTCCTTTTTACATTTAAAAATGATCATGTATATGGTAATGATGATAATCTTTATTTATAATAAGAATAAGACTATGTACCCTTAGGACTTTGTGCATCAATATGTTCATGTTGAAGTGTAAGCCTTTAAAAGTTCACACTATCCTCATGGCTTCCATGCTAGAAATTGTGTGGTCTTGGTCTTATGCTATAGCACCATCATTAGTTGTTGCTTGTCCACCTTTGTTGCCCTTTTTGCCACACATACTCTTTGATCCTAAGCCATCGGAGTCTCTTAGTTGCACCTTTGGTAGTCAATGTAGATTCTCCATTTGAATTTGTGTCGGTAGCGATGGAGAATTAGTCATGTTACTATTGCTCTATTTATTGCCAGTGGATGAGCTCTCTCCAACAGTGTCATCAATATTCTCTTGTTGTTTTCATGATTACTTTCTCTGTTGCACCTTGAATTTTATTTTGGTTTAGCAATAAACCTTTCATTTCATGTCTACCTACCAAATCTTTATGAAAATGACAAGAAAGAAGAAACTCCTCTAAGCCCAAAGAACTATTCCTACTACTATTGTGAAGCTACAATGAGGTCATTGGTGATATCGATGCTTTGATACCTTGTTATTATTTGCCATTTTCTTCTTCCTCATGTGATATGTTTTGACAAGAAATTTGGGAGCACACATAGAGCATGAGAACATCCATGGTGTTTCTGTTTTATCTATTTTTATAGGTTAGGAATTTACCCATTCTAATTCTAAAGTATAGTAAATCATATTTGTGTTTTTTGTATTTGTTGCAGATGATTGACATAGTAGAGATTGGGGTTTCAACTCTATACAAGAAAAGGCATCTTTCATGATGTTTTCTTGCTTAGGACTCACCCGTATGAACTTGTTCTAAACAAGAATGGTTGTTGTAGAACGTGGGCATCTAGCGGCAACTCCAAAATTTTAGAATTAATTTTGATGAATCAACGAGTACATTAACAATATGTGTTATCAATAGATATGGTGATCAAGTCCAAAATTATTGTTTTAGACATAATTTATGCAATAATACTATGAATTTTTGCTCCTCCCTTTGGATGAAATTGATAACTATGAAAATCCAATATTGTATCTTTGATTTTTATTTTCAAAATTTATGCATACTATTGCATAGTTTTGTTTTATATTAGATAACTTCTTGTTAGATTTCATGGATGCATTTGGTAGCATCACTATAGCTATTCACATCAACATATTGTGTATAATACAATTGTTATTGAAACTATTTTGAGAATAAAGCTATTTTTTTTAGCATTTTATTTGCATACTATTTTTTGGAGATTTTTTTTGCAAGTATCCATACAACTTTTTTATAAGTTTCTCTTTCTTAGGTTATCCTCCTTGACTTTCCTTATACATTGTTGCATAATTTAATCTTTGAAACTCTAATTTTTGTTTTTTAGTATAATAACCCCATTTTTCATCCAAATGTTTTTGCGTTATGCCAGTTACCATGAAAAATATCCACTATACTCATACCTATATATACACTAATTTATAAAGTGTAAACCAAATTGAGAAGAACTATTAATCCATCCAAAGTATATATTGCACTCTTTCCATCAACCATATCTAGAATATACTCATTCCACTTCTGCAATGATTAATTGGTCTCTTGATTTCACCATACTTGAATTTAAAGAAGCCTATGTAACCAACTTAATAAAATCATTCTAATGTGCTAGAATATCTTTAAGAAAACAAGATAGTTGTTATAGTCTACTCCATCATATGGTGTGAGTGTGATAAAAAGTAGGTTTTCTGGGTGTGCAACCTAATATAATTTAAGTTAAAATGGTTGGTAGTTCAAGCATGCAATCCCTCATTATACATAACAATGAAGGTTGAAAGGTCTTGAAAACCTATAAAATTTGATTCAAAATAGTAGGTTACTCAACCATGCAACCTAATATAATTTCACTCAAAATAGTTGGTTGCTTAGGTGTGCAACCCCTCCTTATTATAACAATCGCAAAGGTTGCTAGGTAGAGAAAATATATTTAATTGGACTCAAAATAGTAAGATGCTCGAGTGTGCAACCTAGTATCATTTGACTCAAAACAATAAGTTTCTTAGGCATGCAACCCATCCTCAACATACATAATAGAGAAGATTGAAAATTTTTGAAAACTTATATAATTTGACTCAAAATTGTAGGTTGCTTAGGCATGCAACCCCTCATCATTATACATAACATTGAAGGTTAAAAGGTTTTGAAAATCTATATAATTTAATTCAAAACAATAGGTTTTTTGGGTGTGAAACCTAATATAATTTGATTCAAAATAATTGGTTTCTTAGGCATGCAACTCCTTCTCATTATGAAAAATAGCGAAGGTTGATAGGTCATGAAAACTAAGTTAATTACACTCAAAATAGTAAGTTTCATGCAACCTAATATAATTTGATGCAAAAATTTGGTTACTCAAGCGTGTAACTACTCCTCATTATACATAATAGCAAATGTTGGTAGGTCATGGAAACTGATATGATTGGAATCAAAATAGTAGGTTTCTTAGGTGTGCAACCCAATATAATTTGACTCAAAATATTTGATTTCTAGGAAGTGAAGATCCTTATAGTTATACAAAAAATAGTAAGTTTCTCGGGCATGAAACCTCTTAAAATTGGACTTAACATAGGAGGTTTCTTGGGCATGATAACCTTTGTCATTATACATAAAAACATAGGTTTGAATATTGGAGATCCTTTTATAATTATACTCACATATGAGATTTTTGGGGAGTGAATCCTTTTATAACTATACCAAAAACTCTAGAATGCACAGTCTCAAAACCTCTTACAATTAAGAAAAAACAATGGCTTTCTTATTTATTCAACCTCTCATAATTGTTATATAATAACATGTTCATATTTAGTACAACCCTTCATTATTTGTATTAAATAGAGGATCCTTAATTTAGTTACATAGTCTCGATGCTTGTACAAAAGGCATAGGTTGCTTGGATGTGAACCCTCTTATACTACTATTAAAAACATGTGATTGATCAGATGTGATACATCTCAATTTTGTACCAAAACATTTCATTGATATTATGTTGTATCCTAGAATTAAGAAAAAAATAGCTTTATTTGTCATTAGCCATACTAGGACATGTCTCAAGAAAGACATAGTAGTTTAATATATCTCCAAAATAAGATTTTTCTTGGATGTATATCCACTATGGATAGTACCAGTAAGTCTATGTTCTTGGGTTGTGTAGCCTCTCATAATTATACTAAAAACATCATATGAATAATTAGTTAATTCTAAAATAATTTGTAAGAAATAAATGGTTCTCATTAAAGACACAACCTATCTATATTTGTCTATATGGATGTATTTGTGTGGGCGAGAGAGATACTATAAGTGTCCTCAAAATGGATTGCTTGTGCATGCAACCTCTCTTAATTATATCGTAGAATAGTGATTTGTATAATATACATGTGGTTCATTTTTCTAACACTTATTAATATTATTATAAGATATAGAATGTTGTATTATGAATAGACTATGTGATAAATTATTTGTTTTCATTTGTTCAATATTGACAAATGTTTAATAAAAATGTTAGATAATTGTAGTTCAAAATTATAGCATTTGAAGCTAATATCATGTATTCCTACATTATTATAAATTATTAGGTAGTGTTAAATATTTTTGATGCATGACCTATACATTAATGTTTTTATCTTGATATAAATTCATATACTATATACATGGATTAGCTGTCAAATTATATGAAGAAGAGGCATGAAGACTTATTTGGAAGAAAGGTAGTGGTAAAGCATGAATGTTTAAAAGGAATGATTCCTTGCATTAGGGAAAATTTACTGAACTCAGATAAATGATACTATGGTAGATTCCATAACAAAAAATAGAATTTAAATTATATGTGACACATATGAAGTGATTGATTCTTCTATTGTTCATCTAACTGATAATGAAATTGATGTCTATATTAAATTTATTGATGTGGAATGCAAGGACTATTATCTATAAATCAAAGATATTCTATCAATGACTGTATGGAGGGAGGATCATGTATAGTATACATTGAATGGTCAATTCATTTTTTTACCAAAGATTAGTAGTTCCAAGCTTACTAAGGTAAATATATGAAAGAAGATTAAGTTTGTTGAACCTATAAATAGCAAACCAACGCATTCACAATTAAGAAACCTTATAAGATTATATGGAAGGACAAAAATATCAATATAAAAGAATAAGAAGAAATATCAAGATCTAGATCCACCTACCATCCAAACAATTTAATATTCATCATGCATGAAATATGCTACAAGAGGAACTATATGCAAAAGCATACTATGGATGAAATTAGGAGAACTTGAAAAATAATGTATACAATGATTAGTAATGAGAAAAGGTCATACATTATGCATGAGTTTTAATTAAATCATTTTATTAGGAATGAAATCTATAAAGTCAAGATAATAAAATATTTTGAAATGGAGATTTCTACGAAGGCTTGGCATATAATTTATGGTATTCCAAGTAGTACATTCTATAATCAATTATGTAATTTCAAGGACAAAAATTTGGTGTTTGATCATGGAAACATTGAAAAGGTAAAGCCTAAATCAAGAAAGATTGCAGTAATCATGATTTTTGAGAGAGTGGTTGATGAAATGGTAGAGCATTAATCTTCAAAATGTAGATAAGTTATGAGTGATGGAACATCTAAATTAATTAAAATGTTGCTTATGAATATGAATCAATGCATATTACTAAAGAATTACATAAATCCTAGATTAGATGACTTGGGATTACCACCACTTAGCAAAAGTCAATTATCAAAGATCTTCAACAAATACTACCTAAATGTAACTTTCAGTGGAAAGCATGACTTCTCAATTTGTAAAACTTGTCATATGTTGGATAAGAGAAAGAAATGCACTAAGGATCCATTAGAGAGGGATAGAATTTAAATGGAGCTTCAATATCATTATGATTATGTAACTATGTGTAAGAACACATACTATATTCTTTAGGATCTAGCAACAAGGCAACTAGATAATTACTTAAGTATAATTCATGATAGAATGGATAAGTTAAAAAATTCATTACCAAAGTTGAAAATCTTGCCTAAGGGTGTCCTCAAGAAAGAAAATTTTTAGATATCATGTACAAGAATTCTAGTGAAAGGACAAGGATGTGAAGGTTTTGTTCACTTTAGTCAATTTTACACACATATGGATTCACAATTTACCATAACATCTTTGCCAAAATGCTTGAGAGATTTGGAAGATCCTTTTGCCACATATGGCAATATGTTAAAGAAATAATATAATTCTAGAAGATGCTCCCTTGCAGTAACACTACTCAACCATTTAGAATTTTTCAAAGGAGAATAGAATACTTTAGATTATTCCTATGAAACTAATCCAAGGTCTAATTTTAAGTTGTTACCTACTACACTTTTCCTACAAATGGATAAGTGTAGAAGAGATAATAAGAATAAATAAGTTTTCTTTTATTTATCATTGCTTATACCTAGAAGAATTTTCAAGGTTATACAATTAAGTTTCCTTCTAGTAGGGCATATGCATGAGGATATTAATGGAAGATTCAAAAGACTTTCAATGGCTATGAAAAAAAAAGAGATATAGTTTCTCTATTAGAGCTTATGGATATGTATTGTCTTATAGATAAAGACTATTGAAGAAACCACATGCATATTACATTGATATGGTGTATGACTTTAAAAGATTCCTTAATGGATACATATTTAGTTAGGTGAGGAATCTTTGTGGAATGTAACATATTCATTATATCATATTCTACCTAGAGAAGGAAACTTATATATTGATATGGAAAATGATGAGTGGCGAGGTACCCCTACACTCAACCATATGAATACGAGCGTCTCACGCATGATCTGGTTGAACTCCAAAGACTAAGTGCTTATGTGCCCTAATGGAACACTTAAGGTTAATCAATCATTGTCTTCCCAAGCTTACTTGTATTGTCACGGTTGTATGGTTAAGTAAGCTTGAGGTATGTGATTTTTATATCTTTTATCTTTTTAACGCCTATGCTAGTAGGAAAAGGTGAAGAGAACTAAGTAACTAACTTCCATTAACTATTCGCTAACTAAGTTCTAATTGTCCTAGCACCGGTATACATCCCCACTTGCTGCACACACCCTGAACCAGTGCAACGCTACTGGGATTACCAAACACTACTCATTACTGGGTTACCAAGTGTTACACACGTGCTCGAAGCGGTCGTACTGAATGCACTTAACTAGGGGAGTCAAGGGTTGAGAGAGATTAATTATCTAGGAAAATATTTAAACATTTAAAAATAATGAAATCATATTTAGCTTAGTCCATATGCTGCAAGGTTTATCAAAAAGTTCATCTTTATTGTCGTACACAAATGTGTGCTCAAGTACAATTTCCTCGAATAAAGATCCATTCACTTTGAGACTCCTACTGCGGGCACATGGAAATAATTCTAACTTTGGAATGGTAAAATTGCTATAGTTTGGCTAAGGGACTAACTCCAGATGAGTGAACAAGGGAAAGCTACCTCTTATTTATAGATGTGATGGTGGGCTGCGATATCACATACGCGATATCACAAATATCGCGTACGCAATATCGCGACTCATCATACCCCCATGACTGAATGAAAACTCATCATACCCCCATGACAAAATATTGGGAAGGTATGGGATTATTGACTTGAATGAAACTAATGGTGAATGGGGTGACATGTGAATAGATCATCATTATAGAACATGAAAAAATTAGTGTTCATGACAACAAGAGTGAAAACTATACACATTTGACATCCAGCCTTATTTGGTAGCTGAGAGAGAAGAGAAAAGAAAGAGAGAAAAGAAGAAGTATGTTTCTGCTGATGCCAAAATTGCACTTTTCATTGTCCATCCATAAGCACATCATCAATCTTATTCCTTGCATAACTGCTTCAGCACCAGTCCATTCCAAGTATTTCCTCCAGATCCAATCTGTTGTTGTATGATTACCATCTGCACATAGAACACAGTTTGATATTAGCAAGGGTAAATGAATCACAATGCAGTTAATACCTTGCCTCAGTGTAAGGTCCATTGGCTGAGTTTTGGTATGGCTAATGCAGATTCTGGAGATGTAATACTGGTGGCTACCCAAGGTGTAGGGGTTAGGAGAAAATCGAAAAAATTGGACCAAGACCCCCATGACTGAGAACGAACCTCCGGTAGTGAGGGAATGGAAAAAGATAAGGAATAAGAAATATGGAAAAAAAGAAACAACGGCAATGATGATAAAATGAATGTCAAAGATGGAAAAAAAAATAAATAGTGACTATAGAAATGGTTAAGGAAAAGAAATTAATGGATGGACCAAATAGGAATGCCAATGGGTCCTCCCCAAAGCAGGCTCATGTCCTTAATGCCCTGACAATCCTGCATTCAAGGAGTCCATAGGCTCTAGGAATGCCATTTGGAAACAAGAGTTAAAGTCTTAACCACAAGAGTTTACCAAAAAGAAAATAATGCATCAACCAAAATATGGACTATTGATACAACCAGGAATGAGGTGAAACAAATGGAGAAAGAAGGATGGAAAGAAGAGAATGTAATGGCGTCTCAAGAACAAGGTGGTGTACATCCCCTTGTGTATTAATGGTTAATGTAAATTATTAGATCTCATTCCAAATCTAGCCTCAAACAATCCACATCTAATGACTTCGCATTAATACATTTGGCCAATCTATCCACTTGAAGTAATAAGAATACTTCTGCCAAAAAGTCACCACCATTCTAACGAAACAAGAAAAGAGAAAGAAGGAAGCGAGAGGGGGCCTTAGTTAGAGGGAACATGTTTATTGAGTTCCATAACCAGTGCTTGTAGCCTAGATGATTATTTCGTCTAAGGGGTGTGCTTTGAATTCCCACTTCTTCTTCTTTTTTTGCATGAAAATCACACCATGCAAATACTTTTTTATTTTTATTAGCTTAGCTTCCTAATAATGGAGCAGCGTCAGAATGGTATGGAAGACTCAAGAAGAAAACATCCAAGAACCCAAGAGAATGGCTAGGACAAATGCATCAAATCCCCTTTGAAGTCACACCCTTTTCAATCATTGAGTCCTTCCTCAGTTTGAGAAATACCCAATCATTGATTTGTTGATAGTTCTTATTATTGAAAGAAAGGGACTATATAGTTCCAAGCCAAGAGAGACCATAGAATTTCATGGATGCATGGATGACATGGACTCATTGCCTGTTATATCAAAAGAACCCTACCGTAGCATCAACATCATCACTCAAAGGTAGAAACCAAACACTAATAATCAATGGGATATAGTTCATACCATCTTCAGGAGCACTTATTAGGTGAAAAACTTAACAAAATAAATAAACACATGATAAATGAAAAAGTATGAACGATGTTGCAAAAAAAAAATTGTAAAAAAAAAGAAGTTAAAGAAATCTATAAAACAAAAAATTAAAAAGAAATTGAGGGCCTTGATTGATCACCATAGGTGGCCATCTCCCCCATGACTGAATTAAAAGGAGGAGATCTAAAATAATGAGCGAGGTCATCCTCTCTCTAATGTGTGATGTGCATCGACTGCTCTAAGTTCATGGAAGGGTTTGTTTTGTTGAACATTGATTAATAATCTCTTATCAGGGATTTTAGGTTTCTATATGGTCATGGCCCTTGAGGGAAAGGTTGTATGAATAATGTAAGGCCCTTCTTAGAATGTTTGAAATTTTGTGCTTTGTGAAACATGTGTGGGGTTCTAGTAGAGGACCTTATCTCCTGATTGATACTTAACCTTCCAAATTTTCAAGTCATGATGTTGCTTGTTATGTGCCTTGTGCAACTCATTTGATGACAAGGCCACCAATTGGTCTTTGTCTAGCATGTTTAGAGTTGCTAATCTTTGCTTTTGTGCTAGATCAAGGTCAAGGTGGAGGTCACATGCCATGGATAGCGTACAGAGCTCAGTTTGAATTGGAAGCTTTGGAAGTTTTCTGTATACTAACTCATAGGGAGAGTAGCCTATAGGGAGTTTCCAAGTGGAGTGGTATGCCCCAAGAGCATTATTCATTTTAGTGCTCCAATCTTGCCTATATTTGCTAATTGTCCTTGTTAATATTTTACTAATCTCTCGATTAGTGACCTCAGCTTGGCCATTAGCTTGGGGGTGATAAGGTGTAGTCAATTTATGTTCAACCCCTAAGCGTTGCATCAAC
Source organism: Gnetum montanum (assembly GCA_015680685.1). Lineage (NCBI taxonomy): Eukaryota > Viridiplantae > Streptophyta > Gnetopsida > Gnetales > Gnetaceae > Gnetum > Gnetum montanum. Next base: position 65,695 of record MNCI01008302.1, on the reverse strand, counting down.
TTCTGAAAGGTTGCACCTGTGAAGTGTGTTCCATTAATTACGATAAGTGCACATGGCACACCAAACCTATTTATGACTTGTTGTTACACAAATCGTGTAGCTGTACATGATGTGAAATCTATAACAGTAGCAACTTCAGCCCATTTTGTTAGATAGTCAATAACAACAGTGATGCAAGCTTTTCCATTGGACATTAGTGTAATGGGCCCCATAAAGCCTATTCCCCAAATGTCAAAGGGTTCTAAAGGTTGAATCCATTGTTGCAGATCCTCCATTCTAGCAATCATTCCTCCATCATGTTGACAACACTTGCAAGATTGGACAAATTGATGGGTGTCCCAAAATAATGTTGGCCAGTAATATCCTGCAAGCAGGATCTTAATAGCCATTCATCTGCCTACATAGTGACCCCCACAAGGGCCCTCATGAGCATCTTGGAGAACTCTTAGTTGGTCCACATCGGGCACATACCATCGAACCAAGCCATCTGGACAGACTTTGTAAAGTTGTTCGTTGTTCTCCATGAAGTACTTGGCTCTGTGAAAAAATTGTTGTTTCTTTATAAAGTCTAGTTTTTCTTGTGTTTGTTGGGAAATGAGATAGGTGAGAATGATACTATACCAATTCGTTTCCATGGGTTGGTTATTCACTACACCGGCAAAGAGCGCTTCATCAGGGAAATGATCAGATATGGCATATTCATCCTCCTTGCTATCCCAGTGCAACCGATATAAATGATCTACAACTATGTTCTCGATGCCCTTTTGATCTATCATCATTAGATCAAACTCCTATAGTATTACCAACCATCGTATAGTATGAGGGCTAATTACTGGCTTGTTCATAAGGAACCTGATTGTGCTATGATCCATATGGATGAACACTTTGTAACCTAACACAGTGCCTAAACTTATCTAGTGAAAACACTACAGTCATTAATTCTTTTTCTATAGTTGTGTAGTTTAGTTGTGCACCGGAAATACTCCTACTTGCATAGTGGATGTAGTAAGGATGTTTTTGGTCATCTAACTATGTAAGTATGGCTTCTAAGGAATAATTGGACGTGTCAGTCATTATATGGAATGGTCTGGACCAGTTTGAGGCTTGTAGAATGGGAGTTTCCACAAGCTTTTGTTTCAGAGTTTGGAATGCTTGTTCACATTCCCTGGTCCATTTGAATGGTGCATCCTTCTTTGTTAGTTCTATCAATGGTTTGGCAATCTTGGAGAAGTTCTCAATGAATCTCTAATAGTAGCTAGTGTGTCCAAGGAATAACTGAATTTCTTTGATAGTTTTTGGTTGTCAGGTGATTCCTTGGATGACCCTAACTTTATCTAGGTCTACCTCTATTCCTGAATGTGATATATTATGCCCAAGTACCATGCACTCTTAGACCATCAAATGGATTTTCTACCAGTTTAGCCTTAAATTGGTTTCTACACATTATTTTAGCACTTGCTCTAATTGGTCCAAGGCTTGATAAAATCTTATTCCATAAGTAGAGAAGTCATTCATAAATACTTCCACTCTGTTCCCTATCTACTATTAGAATATGCTTAGAACTAAACATTGAAACATGGCAGGAGCATTGCACAAGCCAAATGACATTTGTATATATGCAAACATTCCCCAAGGACTGGTGAATGTTTTTTTGGCTTGATCTTCTAGTGCTATCCATATTTGGTTATATCCATAACCATCCAAAAAACTATAATAGCGATGTCCTATTATGGTGTCTAAGACTTGGTCAACGAATGGTAACGAAAAATGATCCTTGAATGTTGCCATATTCAACAGCCTAAAATCTATACACACCTTCCATTTATCTCCATTTTAGGCATGATCACCAGAGGGCTAACCCATTCATTATTAGCAATGGGATATATGAACCTAGCCTTAAGAAGCTATTCTATCTCTTTTACTATTTTTTTTAATTTTGGGTTCAATCGCCTCTGAGGTTGTTTTTGAGGTTTCATGGAGGGGTCCATGTAAATCCCATGCTAGCATATCCTAGGATCTATTCCAGTTAATTCATGGTATGACCAAGCAAAGGATTTTGACCACTTGTTTATCACTTTCAGTAGTCTTTCTTTTTGTTTGGGAATAAGTCTTGCATTGATGATCACTGATTTTCCATTTTCAAGGGTCATATACTCTGGACCGGTGGGCAATGGTTTGCAAATCTAGGGGCTCTTGTTTAAATCTCTCAGGAATTTCCAGCTTCCCCTAGTTGATTTTTTCAAAGTTAAAGCTTGGAAGTTGGCAATGAACTTGCTCCAGTGTTTCTATGCTTTCAATGTAAGCACTAGTTATTCCCTCAGTGAGTTCCATGCATGTTAGAAAATTACTCTCTTGATCAACCATCAACCATTGGGTGTCTTCTTGTCATGTGGCTGTTGCATATAGGCACTTTTGTATATTAGTGTCTAGTGCACACCGACTACATGCAGGTAATGATAAACTTCTCAGAACCCATGATTTCTGCATGCAATTGCACCCCGTGTCACTGTATGCGATGCATGGAGCTTTCTTCTTCTTGATCTTTCCAAAAACTTTTTTCTTGGATATTTCTAGGGAAAGATCATGGATTCCTAGGCGTGCATCTATAGTACTTAGCCATGCTCTTCCCATTATTATTGGGAAGTCCCCTTTACCATTATTCACTTGTATTACTAGGAAATCAGTTGGATATGACCAACCACACATAGTGGTAACGATGTCCTCCACTAGCCCCAAGGGGACAATGATGGACTAGTTAGCCAGCTCTAGTCAAATATTACTCTTCCTTAATGGAGGCAGGTTCTAGGCTTTGTACATATCTTGTGATATTAAGTTGACTCCAGAACCTAAGTCTAGAAGAACTTTACAAGGTTCATTCCCAGCAACTTGGAGATAGATTAGAGAACTTCCAGGATCAAATAATTTCCTAGGAAGGTGTCCCACCCTAATCCAGTCAGTAATGACATGTGTTAACATAACTATGTATGTTAAGTTCGATTTTTGGGTTGAAGGAGGCCCGAAGCTTTACTTGGTAGGGAGGTGTTTAGATGTTCAACCGCTTGTGATGGTGAGGGCTTGGTTGGATTGTTAGTTCTGAAGAAAGATCTTTTCAACATAAGGTTGTCAGAACCAACTACGGTTTAAGGATTCATAGCCCTCATGACATTGGGTTGCTGTAGTTGAGTGGGCAGTATCCCTTGGATTGCTGGAGTGGGTGGTAATGGGGCTATCAATGCGAGAGTTGCGGATGGGTTTGCAGGATGGTATGTTTGTGGGTTGTCTCACCTAGGAGAAGGAGTCCTATAATACTCCAAGTCTTGGTAGTGATGTTGTGGAGTCACATGACCAATAGAGTCACATGGAGAGATTGGCTACTACATGTAATAGCCATATGGATCTAGTTGCCGGTAAGGGTATTGTTGCCTTGGCGGTGGCATCTCCCATGACTATGGGTATTGCCACTACTGGTGTTGCTCAATAGGTTGTGGAGGAGTTCCACTTGGGTTATACATTAAAGGTTAGTGGAACTACCTTGGGTTACCTTCGCGATAAGGTAACTGTCAGGGTGTTTTCCATTTGTTAAGTCGTGGGTTGAGTGCATACACCCCAGACTCTTGTAGATGGGAGATTATTGGGCAACATCCCTTAGGATGGTCATACTGGCATATCTCACATCCACCACCATTTTCTGTATCTAAATCCACAACCTCTTCAGTGATGGCCATTTTACCCTTACCTTTGTTACATGCATGGTCCAAATCCCTCTTTTTCTTTTTGTCATAGTCATTACTTCGCTTCTTAGACTCCTTTAAGATTTTGAGAACGGTTTCAAATCTACTATTTAAGGAGTCCCACATTTGGTCTACCTTTTTTGACACTTCTATTGTTATTTTTGGAGTGGCAAGGTTTTCCTATTCACCAACTCTTTGAGTGATGACTCTTCCTCCTCCTCATAGAATCTCACTCCCCTTTTTCAGAGGGAAGGATTGAGGTTGTACTCTTCTGCACTTTCTCTTTTACCTATCTCTCCTTTTTCGTTAGTTACTTGCTCCAACAATCTATGAACCTAATGGGACCTAAGCTCTGATAATATCCCTTGGGCATACGTTCCAAGGGTTCTCCTAGTTTCATGCCTAAGTCCATCTACAAGATGGCGTAGTTGATCCTACTGCGAGTAACCATGGCCTAGGAAATGATGTAATAGTGCATAGTATCAGCCCATGGTAGCATCCAAGGGTTCATGAGTTCCTTGATTCCATCCTTGGATTTGCTTTCGTAGGTTGGACATCCAGGAGTACATTTGATACTTATCATTAAATAGTTCTAGCATTGTACTCCACCTTTGAATGGATTCTAATTCTAAGGACTGGTACTAGCTTTCCGCTTCTTTTACTAGTATCCTTGGGAACAACATTAGCTTTTTCCATTCGTTCTCAATGTTCTACAAGGCACATGCATCATGAAATTCTTGTAAGTGATTTTGAGCATCAATGTTGTATTCGCCCTCAAATTGTGGGATATTATTCATGTCTAACCTCTTGATCTTGCTATCGTTGTGGTGCCTTGTGGGAATTCTTATAGCCTCCATGATGTCTAACATGCTTCAAGTTGCAAGTAGGGGTTCTTTGTGGTCATTTCGTTCATAGCATCTATGATGTCTATGCAGTTCCCTACTTTTCCTTCTCCCATGCTGTGATTCTCTAGAGTGCTCTCGTCCTCACTCTTGACTCTCTCGTCGAGTTTTCTCACTCTGTTTACCCTTATACTTAAGGTTAGGTTCCTTATGACTACATCCAGATACTAAAGGAGAGGGTGAATGTGATGATGAAGGTGAAGAAGAAGGAGAACCATCACCACGATGATGATTCCTACCTTCTCTTCGATGGTCCTAGCCTCGATCATGATGACGATCAAAATGCCCATCCTTATCATGTGTTTTTGTTCCCTCGTTGAACACTTGGTGTTCATGGGGATCAGAACCAGGGTTGTGAATCATGGAGTGAAGGTTTTGATACACCACCTACTCACCATCGTTAGGAGGGGCAACATCATTTTATGGAGAACCTATTGAAATAGGTTCACCACCCTTCAAAGATGTGTGGTAACTCTCCTATTGCAAGTCCTGTTGACGTTGCACTTCTGTGGGATGGTAGTCTCTTGTGTCATAATCACATGCAACATACTCCGCATACAACTATGACATGCCTATTCATGCAAGAGCACAAAGGAGCATGTTGGGGTCTGCTTGGTCTGGAGGCAACACTATGTTACCCTCCAAGTCTCTCCAACGAAGTTGCTCATCTTGATGGAGAATAAAGGTAAAGTTGGGTACATATTCATCATGATGAATATATACCACTTGAAACTATTGAGGAACTGGTGGATCTTGGTTACTTATGTTGTGCCGCCGACTATCTCTAGTATTGTTCCTAGGCAGTGAAGTGCTCTTGTGTGAAGAAGAAGACATTTTTGTCTTGTTCGGTGTGCCATTTACCGTTATCTTATTTTTATTTTGATCAACCCTAAGGGTTCTTTCTAGCATCCCAATGATATGAATGATCTCCTATGTTCTATGTAGTGCACAAGCAACTAAGTCCCCAGAAACGGTGCCAATGATGAGTAGCGAGGTACCCCTACACTTAACCATACGAATACAAGCATCTCACGCATGATTCGATCGAACTCCAAGGACTAAGTGCTTACATGCCCTAATGGAACACTTAAGGTTAATCAATCTCTATCTTCCCAAGCTTACTTGTATTTTCACGGTTGTATAGTTAAGTAAGCTTGAGGTATGTGATTTTTATATCTTTTATATTTTTAATGCCTATGCTAGTAGGAAAAGGTGAAGAGAACTAAGTAACTAACTTTCATTAACTATTTGCTTACTAAATTCTAATTTTCCTAGCACTATTATCCATTCCCACTTGCTGCACACACCCTGAACCAATGCAACACTACTGGGATTACCAAACGCTACTCGTTACTGGGTTACCAAGTGTTACACACGTGCTTGATGCAGTCATACTGAATGCACTTTACTAGGAGAGTCAAGGGTTGAGAGAGATTAATTATCTAGGAAAGCATTTAAACATTTAATAATAATTAAATCCTTGTTGTAGAGATCTTTAGTTTTCTAGCATCTGAATTTTTCCATCGCTATAGTTTTCTGGTGTTAGAAGAAGGATCCTTAGCATTTTTCTACACTATTACTTTATTGATGAACATTTAGCATAAATTTTATTTCCTTTGTCTTTTCTATTTTAACATTTATATTTTACACCTATTCTATGTTTATGTTACTCTATTCAGTTGATGACATATACTGTAAATTATATTATGCTCTCCTGCACTCTTACTAAGGATCCTTAGTCCACACTATTTCCCCTTCTATTGAAAGTTCAATGTTTTATTATTTCTATAGTTTTGAAAGATTAGACTACAAAAAATACATTATATAAATTATAGTACATTAACTTTGATCAAATAATTACTCTATTATAATTACATTATAGGTATATATCCTGTGTCACCTTTCCTATTTACCTTATACACTATTACATGCTTATGTACAACCTTTGGCTATTGACCGATTTATGACTTATTCCTTTACTATTTTTTAATGCATTATCATTAACATGGTAAGTGAAAAGAAACTTTAATTTTATTTATGATTTCAAAAAACCTACCATTTTGGAATTTCACAACTCCCCTAGGCATTTGGACAAAGATCCTTCCTTTACAAACATCACTGAAGACTTTCATGATTTCATTTATGATAAAATACATGTTGGCATATGTATCATAAGAAGAGAGATATATTCTAAATGCCAATATAAGGTAATCCATAGAAATGAAAAGGACTATATTTCTTCTCCATATGATAAAATTAAACTTCTAGAATTTTATGTTAACATGTTATCCCAACTAGTTAATGCCAACAAGAAACTCATAGCTTAAGAAGACCAGGATTAGGAATAGAGTTAAAATGATCTAACTGATTCAAGTAGTTTTCTCAAAGTTTATCCATAGATAGAAGAGCCTCTACAAGACATAGCCTCTAATTCTTTAATGATTAACTTATCCCAAACTATCCTAGTCATTCCTCAAGTTCCTTTAGTCTCATCTATTGCACAAGAAGTTCAATAGATATCACATGTGAATACTATTTTCACTATTGTACTTCCTATTTCTCATGTGACAACTATGTTCTAGCCTCATCCATCCTATCTATAGCACTTAGAAATTTCAGTGCTAGAGATTCAAGAAATTTTAATGTAGAATAATTTTAACTTCAGATGTATTTCATTGTAGGTACCTTTTGGAAAATTCAGTTGCACCTGGAACACCTTCATGCAACATATGAGAAATTTTATCTAATTTTTTCTCTTCATACACTACCATCACATGCTATCTAGTGTGTGAGATTAGAATGTCCAATGTATGGGATTAAAGAAAAAATGTTATACACTATCTTTGTAGGTTGTTTATCATATGAAACTACAATGCTTAGCGTATGAGGCTAAAATATAAAATTTTGTAGTTTTTGAAGCAGTTTTAACCCCCACAAGCTAACATACATGGATTTTTCATATTCCACAATTCAGAAAATAAGTCATTTATATCTTATGAAACATTTTTTAGCCTCCACAAGCTAGAATGTATGAGATCTATAGCATATGGATTGCACATCTTATATTTTACATTAAAAACTATCTTAAATTCCAATAATATAGGGTCATAATGTAATATGTTTGGAAAAAATAAGGTAATTGCATCTACCTTTATTTTTTCACCAAAGCACAAAGAATTTTGGCTATGGATTGTAACATGAATTTTCTTTGTGGTGTTTCATTGGCCCCTCTTTGTTGATGTTTTGAGGACTTACATGAGAGACATCAACAAAGAATGCAAAACTCTACTATAGTTTCACCACCAACGCTCGTTTATGCTTGATCTTGTAGTTGTTGAACCATGCCTAGAAGTGCTTACAATCATGAAATAAGGTTATGATGAAATGTTATGCATTTTAGAGGATATAAAAGTTATACTAGTTATTAAGGAATTGTAGCATGGTTTAATTAAGAATTCCAAATGCTAACATCATGGTTACAACATGGTAGTGACATGCTTGCTGATTGAAGTGAGCTTCATGCTTTGTGATTGGACTATTTATTACATGATAATGTGTTAGAGAAACTAGAAATTCACTTCTAGGTTTCTTTGGTCACCAAGCTCTTCCATTTATTTTTTTAGAGGTTGTTGATTTATCTTTAGGGTTCATTGACCTCTTAGCTTTCTTGAAAATTTTCTTCCCCCTTATTTTTTTTGAGGAGTGAAAGCTTCATTGGGTTTTATTTCCAATGCCAAACTTGATTTTGTTTTCTCATTAAGTGGAATGTGTTATACTCAAAACAATTGATGATGGATTATATCAAAGAAGATATCACATGACCATAATGCATGAATGTGAAATGCATATCTTCACTATTATAATGGTAAGGAAGGCTATAATTGGACTATGGGATTATGGCTCAGAAGGGATAATGGGAGTGATGTGAGGTAAGCACTCTTGGTATAGTAGGATAAGCCAACCAAATCTCACATGTTGAAGTCACATGATAACTCACAATTGCAATGATTTATATCATTGCAATGACTTTAAGCTTCATCCTACAAGCACAACTCTAAGGGAACATGAAAATAAGAAAAGGAATATGTGTTATTATAAGAGATTGCATAAGGCCACATGAGAATACAAGCTACCATAGGTTACAATTAGTATAACATGAGAAATCTACATTTTTATTCACAAATTTTACAAAGCATGTAGTACTTATATTATGTCAAAAAGAGAAAGATCAAGAGGTTACATAGGCTCACTTATTATAGGCTACAAAGGTTATTGATTTTCATTAGTGATTCATACCTACAAACAAAGATGAAAAAGGGCTATAGGAAAATAGGTTAGCATTAGACATAATAAGGTTTGAGATAAGAATGGTCAATTAGATTATCTAACCCATTCCCATCCATGTCTGCCAGTATGAATGCCCCATTGTCATAAGTTTTAGTGACTAAGAGAGATCCCTCCCAAATAGTCGAGAAATTATTTGCATCATAGAAAATGGTCTTTAGAATAAGGTCTCCTTTCTTAACTTTCCTTTTATTTAGATCATGATGATGTTTTCTTTTCTACCCTTTTGATATTATTCAATGTTACCAAGAATTTGTATTTATTGTTCTTTCATTGAATCAAGGCCAATGATATGCAACTCCTTATTCTACTCATCATTGATGAAGTTAGATAGAGCTACTCTTAGTGATGGAACCTATAATTCAAGAGGAAAAATAGCTTTAAATCCATAAAAAATGCTATATGAGGTGGCACCAAGATAGTTTTAAAGGTTGTTCTATAGGTCCAAAGGGCATACACTAGTTGTTCATGCCACTTATGTATGCTATTGTTTAGCAACTTTCTAAGTAGGTTTATGATGGCCTTGTTTCTTGCTTCTACTTGTCCATTTGCTTAAGGATAATATGGTAATGAAAAGAAATTCTTGATGCTTAATTGTTGACAAAAGGCTTGTGTTTCTTGGCTACTGAACTATTATCCATTATCAATGACTATAGTTAGGACTATGCCAAAGGAAGATACTATGTTATCTAATATGAATTTATAGACTTGTTAAGATATTATTTTTCTTAGATAAATAGATTTAATCCACTTTGTAAAATATTTAGTTGTGGTGATGATGAAGCTATTTCCTATAGAAGACTTAGGCATTATACGTCCAATAATGTCAATTTTCCATCATTGAAGTGGCTAGATTATCTAAGTAGTATGTAACTTAGTCAGTGGCACATGTATTAAGTTACCATGCCCTTGATAGTTATCACATGTTTTAACCGTCTACATGCAATCACATTCCATGTAGGGCCAATAGTATCCTAATTGTCTAATATTTGTAGCCATGGCCCTTTGCCCTATATGCCCTCTACATATGATTTTGTGAACTTGCTCAAGGATTGTGTGAGCTTTGATTTTTCCTAAGCAAACAAACAATATGCCATCATATGATCTTTAACATAATTTGTTATTGGCAATGATAACATATTATGTTGATCTTTTTCATACAAAATCCTTTTGAGAAGTAGTTAGGTTCTATGGAGCTTCACCATACATTAGGTAAAACTTAATATCCTCATATCATTTCTTTTGAGGAACATTGTCAATAGTGGCTATAGAGGTGCCTTCAATATTCTAGATGATGGACAAAGCACAATTCTTCATCATGGAAGGTAACTTGCTAAACACATCTGGCATCATAGTTAGGGATAAGGTTGCAATGGCATTAGCTAAGTTATTCTTAGTTCAAGGTATATGTTGAATGCTAACATCTATAAATTGCTACATGAGTTTCTTGGCTAGGTTATAGTAAGGTCATAAATGTTTGGATTTGCATGCATAAACCTCAATCACTTGATTAACAACAAGTTTCAAATCACCTTTTATCATCAAACATTAATTCCTTGATTACATGCTACTATCATCCCTTTGATTAATCCCTCATATACTACTACATTATTGAAACATGAAAATTGAATCAATAGGAAAAAGGTTGAACTATGCTAGAGGATGATATTACAATGGTAGTAGGATTGGCCCCATGGATAGTAGAAGTTCTCTCAAAGTGCATGATGGCCTTATAAGCTATGAGTACTTCATTAATAATGTTAACATGTTTTTCAGTGAACTCAGAATCGATAGCTACAATGTCATCAACTAGGGAGGTCATGAGCTATGTGACAATGGATTGATGTTTCATTAATGTCTGAGAGATGTATTCTAGGTCAAACTCAACTATTATGGCCTTTCACTAGGCTATGTGGTTACTCTCATATATATTGATAGTTATGGATCTTAGTATGTTATCCTTGCATATGTTGTTAACTTAACAACTAAAGACGTAGGGTCTCCACTTCTTTAAGGAGACAACTAGGGCTAAGTAGTACTTGTTAACCTCTATGTATCAAGTCTCATAAGTTATTAATGCATGGCTCAAATAGTAAATAGGTATCTCTAGTCCATTATCTCATTTTTGATAGAGTAGAGAGGCTATGAATGTGTCAGAGATGGCAATTTAGATATAAAATAGTTTATCCTTTTGAGGTGGATACACCATGGGTAATTGGTCCAACTCTTTCTTAATGTTGTCAAAGACTTCTTGGCATTGGTTAGTCCACTCATAGTGAACTCCCTTATTGAGCAAGCATTGCATGGGTTGTAGCTTATCTGTAAGCCTCAAGATGAATCTACAAATAAATTATAGTCTACCTTTTAATCCCTATAACTCCTTAAGGTTATTATGTACTATCAAGTTGGTTATGGATTTAACCTTATCATTGAATATTTTGGACTTAACTTGTATGTCATCAACATAATCATTAAGAAACCCTAGCATGTAGTCGTCAAATATGTAAGTCATAACTCATTGATAAGCTTCACCTACATTCTTTAGATTGAATGACATCATGGTAAAATAAAATGTACCCTAGGAGATCATGAAGGTTATGTAGAGTTAATGTTCTAGGTTGATTCTAACTTGGTTGTGTCCTAAGAACCTATTCATGAAGGATAACAAGGCATATCCAACCATGGTATTGATAAGTTGATTGATGATAGGCAATGGGAAATAATCTTTAATGGTTATCTTATTAAGGTCCTAGAAATCGATATAGATACAAATGCTCTAATTTATCTTCAAAACTACCACTATGTTAGATACCCAATTAACATAATCAATAGCTTAGATGAAACTAGCTTGATAAAGTTTCATGATCTCATAATGTACTACCAAGGCTAGATTTGGCCTAATTCTATGCACTTTTTTGCTTAACTGGTTTCATACCAGGATCAATTATGATGTTATGCTTCATTAATTATGGGGTCAAGTCCTAGCATATCCTTGTATGACCAAGAAAAAACTTTAATATTATCTTCAAGGACCTTGATGATGTCTTGAGCCTACCATGGTTCAAGTGAGGAACTTAGTTTTAACATTTTCTCATCACCGTTATGGCTTGTAATGAGAACTTTAGCTAAAGAGTTATTAGTAATGTTACTAGGCTTAAGGTTAAGGGTTTTGACTTTGTGTTTAAGCCACTCAAGAGATTTTTCTATAGATGCGACATAGTCAAATAGAATCCTAAGCTCAAGATCTAGGTGATCAAGATTAATGGATCACTCAACATCACCATAGGGTCCATGTAGGTTTAGAGGTAACCTAAATTACACCCATGTGTCCATGTTCCAATCCGCATTAACCAAAAGCACATTAAGTAGCATCTACAAGACATGGTTTGCTAAAAAATGCTAAAGGGATGTAACATGACATAGTAATAGGACACCATGAGGTATACTAATGTTAAACCAAGATAATATAAGATATAACAAAGCCAAGTAATGCCATGAAAGATAGGAAATGACTCCAAATGATGTTTAGTTATGCCAAATAAAGGTAAAATGAGGCTAAATTAGGTGAAAATTTATGAAAAATAAGGTTAAATTATATCAAAATTATGAAAGATGAAATCAAATGGGATCAAAGTGATACAACATGATTCAAAATGATAAAAAATAATACCAAATGAAGATTTAATGATGAAAAAATTATGTAAAATGATGACCAATGATGTCAAATGATTTGCATGGCCAAATGAAGTTAAAATTTAAGAAAAGATACCAAATGATGCTAAAATAAGGCTAAACAACATCAAGGGAGGGAAAAAAGATCAAATGTTATCAAAATTGGTACAAAAAATTGCTAAATGATAGCAAATTGAGGATCAAGAACTTAGAAAGAGGGTTGAATATGCTTTCCAACTTGAAATCAAACCTTTCACACAAAACACACCAAAATTTATGTGGTTCCCAAACCTAGATAGTCCACACTCGGAGGGTAGATTCCTTGCACACCTCTAGACTTTGTTTCTTTTAAAATGTGATGTAGAGGACACAATAACCTTTATAAGATTTTAACTCTGATATGGAAAGTTTCATTGCTACAAAATATCTAAACCTCGCAAGGTCCGAACAAGCTCAAAATATGGTTTAGAGGATCCCACAACCTTTACAAAATTGAGCTATGTTCCAAAGTGTTTTGGCACTACAAAACCACTCAATCCTATAGTATCATGACAAGATAAATATGAATACCTTCTCAAAAGAAGCACATCAACCCTATATGACAACACGAAAAAGTTAAGATACAAGGAAAGAATGTAACTAAAATTACAAGTCCTTGTCATTGAAGCTCAATTAAACATACAATTAACATACAACCAAGAAAATGATGTGACAATGAAGGACAAGAGTACAAGAGCATAGATATGATAATGATAACAGTGATATAAATATTTCTTATTAAATTTCCAAGAATTTTATGTCTTCATATAGCTTCAAAGCTTACAAAAACTCCTTTAAATTCGATCAATGAATACACAACCACTAGTGTAGACATCTCCTTTGAAGTTGGGATGTCTACTTGAGATCTACCTTAATTCTAGAGAGACATATTATTATAAAGTGGGATGTATCTAGGAAGACATCTACTCTATGATGGAGATATATTCTATTTTTGAGAGACATCGTTTTGTGATTTCTTCATTTCGACAAAGATGTCTACTATTTCTTGGATACATCTTCTCAACTCTGTAGACTCTAGTTTCTAAGGCTCTCTCTTGTTAATTTTTCTTCTACCTAAGCATCTTCATTTAATTTTTAGTCTTTCATTTCAGTCCATGCTCATTCATGATCTCATGTTTGTAGTAATCGAAAATGTTGGTGGCTAGAACACTGAGAGGTTCATAGGTGCATAGCCTAACACTGAGTCTACATGAGGGCCTACTGGAGGTAGACAAGGGATGCCTTGAATGGTCTTGTCAGTTGAACAAGGACTTACTGGATGCAATCAAGTTGTAATGTGGTTAGCTACAATGCTAATGCAAAATGATGCTAAGTGTCTGAGCAATGTCAACATTTTCAATGGGGTCAAGTGTAGTTAGGTTTTTGGTGAAAACAAGGGTGTGAACATGTGGGGGCAACTACCCAAGCATAATTTTAGGTGTAGCTATGTAATAAAATAGCAAAAAATGCAAATAGAATGCTAAAAATTCAAAGAAAGAAAGAGAGAGAAATAGAACATCACCCCAAATGGGGTTAACCATAGTTAACACTAAGAATGGTTAGAAGGTATGCAGTGTACAACAGGTGCAATGGATAGTGTAGTCATAGTCTTGGGGATGTCTAGCCATGAAGATTGATGTTCTACCATGGTTTTTATGCTTTCCAGGTTGGCCACCATGATGTGCAGTGGGCTATGGTGGTATGCAACTCTGCCTCTCTTTGGTTCACTAGTTTGTCTTTGGTTTGCAGATGCTTTGGTTTTGCTAACCCAAAGTTTCCAATGGTTCAAATTTTTTCCAACCTTAAAATTTGACAACCCTAAAAATGTCAGGGATGGGGGTATTTATAAGGCTAGTTTTAGCATGAAATGTGGGGTGAATGTCACATGGAAAAGGGGATGATTGGGACTATGCTATCACTCAACTACGCTTTCCATTGAGGCTAGTGGTGTTGTGCTCTACTGTACTTTGTGAGGTTGAGAGACTATGACTATGTTGCCAAGTGCATGTATATGCATCAAGAGGAGCTTAATGTACCTAAAAACTGCAACGTTGGAGATTATGCTATGGAACAATGTTCTCCACTATCTTGCATGGGGTCAAGAATAGTTATAATTTTGGGGACAAAAGGGATGTAAAAAAGATGCATTTTCCTAACTAGGCTTGCTAGAGGTGAGCTAGAGTTGAGCTGAATGCTGGTGTTGCATTGTTAAGGCCTTTGGAGGTTGTTTTTGCTAACTACAATTGACCACGCTCTAGATTGGGGGAAAGCATAGTCCCATAAAAAAATTTTATAGAAAAAGTGACTCTGTGCTAACTACGCTCTCCACAGGAGGCTAACTACACTCCCAACTAGGGTTGAGCATAGTCTCAACACTTGTTAAAACTTATGGAAATTGGCTTCCAATTGACTATGCTTGACTATGCTCTTGGTTGGCGGAGAACATAGTCTTAACACTTAGAAAAATCTACAAAAATTGGGCATTCATGTTAACTATGCTTGACTATGCTCTAGGGTAGTAGAGAGCATAGTCTTAGCACTTAGAAAATCTTGCAGTGATTGTATTTACATTGACAATTAGAAAAAATTGCAAACTTGGTCTTTATGTTGACTATGCTCTCTACTAAGCTAACTATGCTCTAGGGTAGTGGAGAGTGTATTAACACTTAGAAAAAATTTGCAAAAAGTGGCCTTGTTCTGACACTTAGACAAATTTGTAGTTGAAATCATATAGTACAAATTTGGTGGTGTTTCATTGGCCCCTCTTTGTTGATGTCTAGAGGAGTGACCTGAGAGACATCAAAAAAGAATAGAAAAACACCATAGTAGGCTTGGCATCAACATTTCTCTTCAGTACTTAATTGGATGTTGTTGTAGAATGCTCAAGGGTGTTGTGGACAATAGTATGCTAGGAGTAAAAGGTGTAGGTAATGTGTTGGGGATAAAATGGAAGATGAGATGCAAACAGGATGTTATGACATGGAAATATCATGGCTAATGGTGACCATGGAACTAGAGTGGCTTGCCTCTAAAAAAATTAACCTCTCATTAGAGTGCTTATGAGAGAGTCAGTGTGGATTCAAGGCTAGAATGGTTGAAAAATTGTAGTGTTGTTGGTTTGCTTGGGGACATGCTCTTTGTCTTCCAAAGTGAGATGAACCTTCTTTAGGCTCTACACTTTGCTAAATGCTTGCTATGGAGTGAAATTCTTTCCACCAAGTGAGTTACATAGAACTAGATGGGCTTTTCTTCATCATTGATGAAACTACATGGCATTTGTATGATAGGTGTTTCCTTCCCAGGTTGAGTTATGTTACATCTACCTAGGCTTTGACTGGTTGATAGAGGCTTCCCATGGGATAAATTATGTCATGTCTACCTTGGGAAGCTTAGTGTTTGATAGGATGTGCAAAGAGGATGTCATACAGTCACAACACATGAGTGTCTAGGAGGGTATGCAATCTTGGTTGTCTAGGGAATGAGAGAGTATTGGAATGTAGGAGTGGATGTGGGTAGGCTATAATGGGATGGGGGAGGGGGGATGTGCACTCTTGAGAGGCTCAGATAGTCTAGTCATGCACATCTAAGCACTATGGTGACTTGCTGCTATGATGAGATGTGCCTTTTCACAATGATCCAAGGCTTCATCTTACAAACATAACTCAAAGAAGACAAGAAAACCACACAACACAAAATGAAAATAAAATGCAAGGGGTGAATATGTTGTGAGTGCTCCAAAGGATGTACCCAATGTAGGTGCTCAAAAATCTAGTAAAATGCTAAGGGATGAAGTTGTTTCAAGTGCTCTAAAGGCTGCACCTATTACAAGTGCTCAAAAAGCTAGTAAAATGCAAGGGGCCAAGATGCTGTAAGTGCTCCAAAGGCTATGCCCATTGTAGGTGCTCCATTCTTAGACATGTAGCTTGCTCACCTGTGTGGTGTAGGAGGGGGGCAAGGATGGTGCTCACTTACTCACTTGTGGGAGGATCAAAGGAATCATTAGTGGCTAACTGTGAACCCAGTTTAAGGTCCTAGTAGACCATGGCCATGATAGTTTAAGGTCCTAGCAAATCATGAACCTAGTTTAAGGTATTGGTAGATCACGCTATGCTAGTTTATAGTCCTAGAATATTTCTATGCATCAATTTAGCATCATGACATACAAATGCTTTGCTAGTTTAACGTCATAGCAAACAAGTTGCTATGCACGTTTAGTGTCATAGTGGATGAAAGTTATGCTAGTTTAGCATCATAGTGAATGAACTACTATGCCAGTTTAACATTGTAGCAAATGAGTGTTGTGTGTATGTAGACATTTGTGCTAGTTTAATGTCATAGTAAACAAATTTTTCTAGCTTAGCATCATAGTAGATGTATGCTATGCCAATTTAGCATCATAGTGGATGAGCTATGCCAATTTAGCATCATAGTGAACATATGCTATGCTAGTTTAATGTTGTAGCTAATGAGTTGTTGGGCTAGTTTATCATCATAGTGGAAAAATGTTGTACTAGTTTACTGTCATAGTGGATAAATTGCTATGCCAATTGAACATTGTAGTGGACATGTGCTTACCTTGCTTTGATGATGTGCAATGCTTCATGCTAAATGTAGTATGGCTTCAAGTATGGCATATGATGATTTTATTACATTTGTTATAAGTATGTGAGTCTGGGCCATTGTGAGCCATAGCAAGTCCATTGTTAGTTTGAAGCTTTGATGGGCCCCATGCTTGTTTAAGGCCATAGTGGGCTGATGCTAATTTTTGGCCATTTTGGGCCACGGTAATAGTTTTAGGCCATTTTGGGTTGTTGGCGATAGTTTAAGGCTATTCTAAGCCCTTGTGGTAATTTAAGGCTAGTCCAGGCCACAACATTAGAATTGAAAGTGATAGTTTTAGGCCATTCTGGGCTAGGTGGTTTGCTAGTTTAAGGCCTTTCTAGGCCATAGGGATAGTTTAAGGCCATTTTAGACCCTTGCATTACCAGTTTAAGGCCATAGTGGATCATTGGGTTATAGAATTAAAGGTGATAGATTTAGGCCATTCTAAGCTATTACAGTAGTTTAAGGCTATTCTAGACCATTGCGATTGTTTAAATGCAATAGTTTTAGGCCATGCTAGGCTGCAACCTTGGAATTGAAAGTGATAGTTTTAGGTAATGTTGGGCTTGGTGGCTTGCTAGTTAAAGGTCATTTTGGGTCACATGATAATTTAAGGTCATTCCATGTTCTTGCATTGCTATTTTAAGGTCATAGAGGGCTATTGGATTGTAGAATTAAAGATGATATCTTTAGACCATTCTCGACTATTGCAGTAGTTTAAGGCCATTTTAGGCCATTGTGGTAGTTTAAGACTATTCTAGGCCATTGTGATTATTTAAACATGATAGTTTTAGGCCATTCTAGGTCATGCTGCTGGATGTAAAAGCATTACCAGTTTTAGGCCATAGTAGGCCATGGATTGCTAGTTTAGGGCCATCTCAAGTCACAATGTTGCCAATTTAAGGCCATGGTAGGTTGCAATGTTGCTAATTTAAGGCCATGGTAGGCTACAATGTTGCCAATTTAAGGCCATGGCATGCCACAATGATAGTTTTAGGCCATTTCAAATCACAACATTGCTAGTTCAAGGCCATGGTAGGTCGTGATGATAGTTTTAGGCCATTTCAATCCATAACATTGCTAGTTCAAGGCCATGGTATGCCGTGATGATAGTTTAAGGTCATTCTAGGCTGTAGTGATGGGGATCAAGGGTAATATTTTAAGGCCATTTCAGGCTACAAGATTGCCAGTTTAAGACCATGGCAAGTTGTGTATTGCTTTCTCTCTTTTTTTTTATTATGGCTTTTATGATTTTTGTGAATTTTGATGTTTTTCTTAATAACTGTGAAAGTATGAACTAACCGAGTGAGTATGTAAACTAAGCAGATGAACGCATAAACAAAGCAAATAAATGTGTAAGCAAAATGAAACAATGCATAATCTAAGCAATTAGGCTAAATGTAATTGTGTCAAAAAATGTAGTGTAAGTGAAAGGTAAAATACATGATATGTAGAAGTAAAGGGTAGGCAGGCACCTAGCACATTTTGTGCTAAGGGGGTACCTTAGTCACACAGTTACTTCCTAATCTAGTGTGGGTTAGAGGGTGCATAGGGCCTAGATTGCACTATTCAGTAGTTTCCTTGATCCTCACTCACTACATTGAAGGGTAATTTTTCCCATAGGGAATCTTTTGGTAGGTCACTAGCTTCTTCTATCCTTTTGGATGTCTCAACCTCATGTGTTTCATTGTTGTCCTTTACTATGGACACATCATCAGGGAACTCCACCACTAACCCTTGTTCCATATTGATTTTGTTGATAGCCAAAGGGATAGCATTATCACCATGGATGATAACTTCACTACCTTTGTATGAAAGGTGGATTTCTTGGTGGATTGAAGAGGAAATGACTTTTAATTGGCTAGCCACAACCTACCCAGAATTAAGTTAAAGCCTACCATTTTCTCTATGATGATGAATTCAGCAATGGTGGGGAATTCATCCCCTACTACAAAGGCTATGGTGATGGTACCCCTAATGATGACATGGGATCCATTAAAGGACTTCAAGCATGTGGTTTTCATTGGCATGATTTGATCCATGAGGCCTAGTTTGTCAATGATCGTGATGGAATTATGTTTATTGCTACCCTATCATCAACGTGCACTCTCCAAATCTTGTATTACCCAACATTTATTGTGACAAACATGGGGACTATTATGACCTCACCCTTCTTAGGGTTGACCTTAATTGCTTCATCATGAAACAGTAGGGATGTAGAACTCAATTACTGTGGTGCAAGGGGCAACATCAATGTGTGGATGTAGTTCTTATCTACAGGGATGTCTTCTATGATAGGAATGGAGGTTAACATCTATAGTAGCACTTCATGGTGGGTAGATGATGTCATGTTTAGGACATAAAGGCTCAATGTTGTGTTCTTCTATTTGAGTGCTTTCTTAACTTAGACTAATGCATCCATGAAGTCTTTGCCACTGGTTGCATTTTTATTGGATTTGAATTCTTCCAAATGTCCTAAGAGATAAATTTCATGTAGAGGTGGCTTAGGCTTTGCTTTCATGGCCTATTTTGGGGCCTCAGTGCTTGGTTGTGATTTGCTAGTTATGGCCTTTTTAGTTGCTTCAGCCATAGGGACTATGAAGATAGGGACTGGATTCAATGAACCAAGAACTCTTTAGTCTCATTTTTGTTTAGCCATTTCATTTGTGAGGGATCCATCAAGCCTCTTACATTGCTGACAAGGTTGGCCCTTGGACAAGAAGAGGTCGATGCATTGCCCACTATCGAGCTTTGGGTAGGTAAGGGACTAGCATGTTGTGGCACCCTAATAGTAAATGGTGGCTAATTAGTTGTTGTTGTGATGTGATGTGGAACACTAATCACAAAGGATGTTGTGGGTGCCTAAAGTAACACTCTAGCAACAAAGGGGAGCCTTGAACTTGTGGAGGCCAAGGAAACCCTTGCACTACTAGAAGGCACTCAACCACAAAAGGCTACTACACTAGTTCTGACTTGCCACCCATGCTGATGGTGTTTATGAAATAGCCAATACCATCCATATTTAGAGGATCATTGTACACCCCCATGGATTGGTTCTAGGGCCTAACCAAGTTTGCTGTGTCAAGCACTAATTCACCCCTATCTACCATCCTTTGCAAATCATCTTGCAAAGCTCAAAAAAAGTTCATGCTATGATAAGACAACTAGTGGTAATGATAGAATTGGTCTAGCCTAAAGTGTTGTGGGACTAGGGGCTCATTTGGTGTTGCTAAGGCATGATTCTTTAGTCACTCATAGTGCTTGTCATGCCTTTTGTGGGCATCCTTAGACATTTGCTTCTGTTAGATATACCTAGCTTTCAACAATTGATCTAGTAACTCTAAGGTTTTTAGTGGTAACAAGGTATATTTTGAGCAATTCTTGCTATCAAAGTTGGGCCTTTGACTAACTTTTATTATGGCCACTACAAATGTAGGTAGGTTGGTGGCCTTGGTGCTAGAGTTGATGACTTTGTGAGCTCGGGCTTTGGGCTACCTAGCCATTGGCCCCAATTGGTTTCTTTATCATGTGTGGCTACCATTGCCACTATTGCATTCTACTTTCTCTCATGATGATTTTTATAGGCCACATAGGTGAGGTCCTTACTAGCTTGTGCTACATCTCCTATGCTCTTAGTTTGGGCAAAGGCCTGGCTTAGGGATTGCAGGCCTAAGTAGTATAGTTTTAACTTGATGAAGTCATTAACTGCTCCCTTAAAGATGGTAAGAGATGTGCCTCAGCTATTGGCTCTTGTATTTTGTTTAATGAGGTGCTCCATAATTGGATGAATTTTTTGCATGCACTCTAGGAAGCCTTGCTTAACCTGCATTAGCTAGTCCAAGGTCACTTTTGGCTTCAAGTTGTACTTGAAGTATGTCATGAACTAACTTAAGAGGTCTTCCAAAGAGGAAATAAAACCTCTGGGTAGTTCTTGGTACTAGTCTAGCATTTTTCCAATCATTGACATGACAAATATGTGCATGATGGCATGTGGCCAAGCTTGCAACAATAGGCACTTAGACTTGAACATGACCAGGTGTACGTTGGGGTCTTCTTCACCATTGTACTTGGTGAATTGGGATAGCAGGATTCCATTTGGTAGAGTTAGTGATAGGAAAAAAAGACATATGGGGTCATCCTAGTAGAAGTCCACTACTTTAACTATTTCAAAGGAGGTATGCTTGACCTACTTCACTTCTGTCAAGATTTGAATGAGTTGGAATGCTTTATCTAAGTTTTGGGATGTTGCAATGGGCTATGCTGGTTGTGCTACTCGCTATGCTAGTTGTGTGGTCCATGACCTAGTTGTAGGTTGTAGGACCATGCAAGGTGCTTGTTGCATTGGCTGTGTTATGGGCAAGCCACACATGCATATGTTGGACCACTATTGAGGGTGCCAAAAAAATAGGTAGGATGTAAGGAGCCTGAGTCATTTGGGACTGGGAGACACACACTATGTGAATGTAAGGTTGAGTACGTGTGATTGCTACTAGTAGAGATGAATGAGAAAGCTGCAAAAATGCCATAAAGGGAAAGTTAACAAGAGGTAGTACATTGTGATGTGTATGTTGCATCTAGTGCATTGCTATTATAGGTGTTAACCTGGAAGGTGATGCCAGGGCTATGACTATCTCAAGAAAGATAGGTGAATGGGACTATAGGAGGGCCAAAATAGGGGTTGTCCACTGGAAGATGGTGTGGAAGGAGTCCTCATGCTCTGAAAGAGCTTCAAACTCATCCTTTTCTCCATGTAGGGGCTTCTTGTATTCTGTTCCCACTTTGTGGTCATTTTCTTGAACAAGCTAGGTAGGTATCTAATGGTAGGGTTTCATGAGTGGGATGAAGTCAATTGAGGAGGGGAAATACTCTCATCCATTTTGGTGGATAAGCTCATAGCCTTATTTTTCTTCCATGCTCAAGTAGTCTATGAATAGGCCTACTTGGATCTTTGTGCATATGAAGTTATATTATTCATTGTTTAGCACAATATACTCAGGGTCTTGACCACATAGCCTAAGGGATTGCCTTGGCTCTACCATAGTAGGAGTAGCAGGGTGATCAATCTTGGTGTCTTGTTGGGTAAGCAAGACAATAAGTATGCTTGGGACTGATGTCGAAGATCATTTAGAACTCATGTGTGTGGATTATTTTGCAAGACGAGATTGTAGAGGTTACTAGTTGCAGAAAATGGCTATGGTGACTACAAAAAATGGCTAACTCTAGTGACTATGCTTTCTATGCTAAGAGCTAAATACACTCTCTACATTGAGAGCTAACTACACTTTCTACTAAGTGCCTAGAATTTAGCTAATTGTGGGAATGTGTGCTTTGAGTTGCTACGCAGGGTTTTGGAGGAATTGACTATAGGATCCAATTTACACCAACCGATTACTAGATGATGCCTACATTGGCCTAAGATCTAGCTATTGCTATACATGTAGTAGGTCCATAAGGGTATCACAGTCTACACTAGATCAAAGCTAGCAATGGTAATGTACAGAGCACATGAGAGAACTACAATGAAGATATAAGAGGAAAATGGTTCAAGGCCTCCTTCTTATGCTAGAAAACTGTAGCAACCAAAAAAATCAATGGCTAGAATACTAAGAGGTTTATGAGAATAAAAAATAACCCCAAGTCCATGTGAGGGCTTGTTGGAGATGGAGACAAGGTGCCCTGAATGATCTTGTTAATTGAATAGGGACTTACTTGATGTAATTAGGATGCAATGTGGTTAGCCTCAATGCTAATGAAAAATGATGCTAAGTGTCTAAGCAGTGTCAATGGGGTCAAGTGTAGTTAAGTTTTTGGTGAAAATGAGGATGCAAACATGTGGGGGTCATCTCCCAAGTGTAGTTTTAGGTGGAGCTATGTTATGAAATAGTAGAAAATGCAAATAGAATGCTAAAAATGCAAGGAAAGAAACAGAGAGAAATAGAACACCACTCTAAATGGGATTGAGTGTAGTTAACACCAAGAAAGATTAGAAGGTATGTGATGTATAGTAGGTGTAGTGAATAGTGTAGTCATAGTCTCAAATATGTCTAGCTACAAAGACTGATGTTTCACTATGGTTTCTGTGCCTATCGAGTTGCCCACCACATTGTGTAGTGGTCTATAGGGGAATAAAACTTTACCTCTCTTTAGTTTGCTAATGTTCCTTTGGTTTGTTGATGCTTTGGTTTTGCTAACCCAAAATTGTCAATGCTTCAAATTTTTTCCAACCCTAAAAACATCAAGGGCAAGGGTATCTATAGGGATAGGTTTAGCATAAAATGTAGGGTGAATGTCATGTGGCAAAGAGGATGGTTGGGATTATGTTGTCATCCAACCACACTTTCCATTGAGGCTAGCAGTGTTGTGCTTTGCTATACTCGATCAAACTCTATGAGGCTGAGAGACTATGACTATGTTGCTAAGTGCATGTTTATGCACTGAGGGAACCACAATGTACCTTTAAAAATGTAAGTTTGGAGACTATGCTCTAAGATTACACTCTCCACTATCTTGTGTAGGATTGAGCATAGTTACAATTTTTGGGACAAAAGGGATACAAAAAGGATGCATTTTGCTAACTATGCTTGTTGGAGTGAGTTGGAGTTGAGCTAAATGCTACAGCTACATTGTGGAGGCCTTTGGAGACTATTCTAGCTTACTACACTTAACTATGCTCTAGACTGGGGGAGAGCATAGTCCCATACCTAGATAAAATTTTGTAGAAAAAATGGCTATATGCTTACTACACTCTCTAATGGAGGCTAGCTATGCTTCCAACTAGGGTTGAGTGTAGTCTCAACACTTGTCAAAACTTGTGGAAACTGGCTTCTAGTTAACTATGCTTGACTACTCTTTGGGTTGGGGAAGACCATAGTTTCAACACTTAGAAAAATATACAAAAATTGGGCATTCATGTTGACTACGCTTGACTACACTTTAGGATAGTAGAGAGCATAGTCTCAGCATTTAGAAAATCTTACAGTGATTGACTTTGCGTTAACACTTAAAAAAAATTACAAACCTAGCCTTCGTGTTGACCATAGTCTCTACTAAATTGACTACATTCTAGGGAAGTGGAGAGCATAGTCTCAACACTTCAAAAAGATTGCAAAAAATGGCCTTGTTCTCAAACTTAGACAAATTTTCAATCGAGATGTTGTAGTCCAAATTTGGTGATGTTTCATTATCCAAGTGGTGTCGATAGTGTCAATGGCATTGAGCGTAGTTAGGTTTTTGGCAAAAATGAGTGTGCAAATATGTAGAGGCCACCACGCAAGCATAGTATTAGGTGTGGCTATTTTATGAAATAGTAAAAAATGCAAATAGAATGCTAAAAATGCAAAGGAAGAGAGAGAGAAAAATAGAACACCACCCCAAATGGGTTTGAGCATAGTTAATACCAAGAGGGGTTAGAAGGTACGTTGTGTGCAACAGACATAGTGAATAGTGTATTCATAGTCTCGAGGGTGTCTAGCCATGAAGACTAATATTTTGGAATGATGTGTGTGCCCAACGGGTTAGCTACTGTAGTATGCAATGGACAGCGGTGGTCTGTAGTGGCATGCAACTTTGCTTCTCTTTGGTTCATTGGAATGCCTTTAGTTTGTTGATGCTTTGGTTTTGCTAACCCAAAATTGCCAATGCTTCAACTTTTTGCCAACCCCAAAAAAGATTGAGGATGGGGGTATTTATAGGCCTAGGGTTAGTGTGAAATGCAAAGTGACTGTCACATAGTAGATGGAATAGTTAGGACTATGCCATCACCCAACTAAGCTCTCCACTAAGGTTAGCAGTGTTGTGCTCTACTATACTTTGTCAAACTTTGTGAGGTTGAGAGATTGTGAATATGCTGCCAAGTGCATGTATATGTGCCAAAAATACTTTAATGTACTTGAAATAATGCAACTTTGGAGACTACGCTTTGGGAGTATGCTTTCTACTATCTTCCTCAAGGTCAACTATAGTTACAATTTTGGGGATAAAAGGAATACAAAAAAGATGCATTTTTTTAACTACACTTGCTGGAGGTGAGCTAGAGCTGAGCTGAATGCCAGTGCTATATTGTCAAGGCCTTTGAAGGCTATTCTAGCTAACTACACTTAACTATGCTCTAGACTAGGGAGAGTGTAGTCCCATACTTAGAAAAAATTTTGTAGAAAAAGTGGCTATGTGTTGACTATAATTTCCACTGGAGGCTAACTACACTTCCAACTGGGGCCCAGTGTAGACTCAGCACTTGTTAAAACTTGTGGGAACTAGCTTCCAATTGGCTATGCTCTAGGTTAGGAGAGAGCATAGTCTTAACACTTAGAAAAATATATAAAAAATATGCTTTAATTTTGACCATGCTTGACTATGCTTTGGGGTAGTGGAGAGCCTATTCTTAGCACTTAGAAAATCTTGTAGTGATTGGATTTGCATTAACACTTAAAAAAAATTATAAACCTGGCCTTCATGTTGACAATGCTCTCTATTGAGTTAATTATGCTCTAGGGAAGTGGAGAGCATAGTCTCAACACTTGGAAAAATTTTCAAAAAATGGCCTCATAATGACACTTAGACAAATTTGTAGTCAAGATGCTATAGTCCAAATTTGATGGTGTTTCATTGTCTGAGAGATGTCAACAATATCAATGGAATCAAGTGTAGTTAGGTTTTTGGCAAAAAAAGAGGTGCAAACATGTAGGGGCCATAGCCCAAGCATAGTTTTAGGCATGGCTATGTGATGAAATAGAGTAAAATGCAAATAGAATGCTAAAAATGCAAAGAGAGAGAGAGAGAGAGAAATAGAACACCACTGCAAACAAGATTGAGTGTAGTTAACACCAAGAGGGGTTAGAAGGTACAAGTGTATAATAGGCACAATGGACAACATAGTCACAATCTCAGGGGTGTCTGGATGTGAAGATTGATGTTCTACCATTATATCTATGCCTTCCAGGATAGCTATCATGGTGTGCAATGTAGTGGTTTATGGTGGTATGCAACTTTGCCTCTCCCTAGTTTGCTGGAATGCCTTTGGTTTGACGATGCTTTGGTTTTGCTAACCCAAATTTGCCAATGCTTCAAATTTTTGCCAGCCCCACAAATGTTGAGGTGGGGGTATTTATAGGCCTAGGGCTAGCATTAAATGTAGAGTGACTACCACATGGCATAAGGAATAGTTGGGACTATGCCATTACCCAACTACACTCTCCACTGAGGCTAGCAGTGTTGTGCTCTGCTATACTTTGCCAGACTCTACAAGGTCAAGAGACTATGACTACACTACCAAGTGCATGTATATGCATAAAGAGGACTACAATGTATATGAAAAAATGCAACTTTGGAGACTATGCTCTGCACTGTCTTGAGTGGGGTCAAGTGTAGTTACAATTTTGGGGACAAAAAGGATACAAAAAGGATGCATTTTGTTAACTATGCTTGCTATAGGTGATTTCAAGTTGAGTTGAATGCCAGTGCTATGTTGTAAAGGCCTTTGGAGGCTGTTCTGGATGACTATGCTTGACTGCTCTCTTAAATAGGGAAGATTATAGTCCCACACCTAGAAAACATTTTGCAGAAAAAGTGGTTGTGCTAACTATGCTCTCCACTAGAGGCTGACTATCCTTCAAACTGGAGTTGAGAGTAGTCTCAACACTTGTTAAAATTTTTCAAAACTAGCTTTCAGTTGACTACACTTGACTATGCTCTAGGTTGGTGGAGAGTGTAGTCTCAATACTTAGAAAAATCTACAAAAACTGGGCCTTCATATTGAATATTCTTAAGTATGCTCTAGGGTAGTGAAGAGCGTAGTCTCAACACTTGGAAAATCTTGTAGTAACTAGCTTTGTGTTGACACTTAAAAAAAATTGGAAACCTAGCCTTCATGTTGACTACACACATTAGTGAGCTGACTATGCTCTACGGTAGTGGAGAGCATATTCTCAACACTTAGAAAAATTTGCAAAAATGGCCTCATGCTGACACTTAGACAAATTTGTAGTTGAGATGTCGTAGTCCAAATTTGGCGGTGTTTCAATATTTACTCATAAGATCTTCACTTTGTTAACTCATTTAGATCTCATTTTCCTTGAGTCCTTAGTCCTTATGTGGATTTCTTATTCATGTCCTATAAAGACATCATCCACAACAAACATTCTTTATCTTCATTTTTCTTGAGGTTCAAACATACTACAAGGTCAACAATATCCCTCTTTTTGGTGATGTCCAAAACTTTAAAAAATGGATTAGTAGTGAGGATCATTAAACTTATAAGGGGGGGGGGGGGGGGAGGATAAAAAAGTTCCACAAATTAAAAATTAATTAGCAAAAGAACATACCAAATTTAATGTGGTTCCCCAAATTGGGTAGTCCAGACTTAGATGGTAGTTCACAAGCACACCTCCAAAATTTGTTGCTCTCAAAATATGA
Organism: Gnetum montanum; assembly: GCA_015680685.1. Lineage (NCBI taxonomy): Eukaryota > Viridiplantae > Streptophyta > Gnetopsida > Gnetales > Gnetaceae > Gnetum > Gnetum montanum. The sequence goes on along the minus strand of MNCI01008302.1, from coordinate 37,995 downwards.
TTTGAAGGATACCACACCTTCTATAGCTCTAAGCTCTGCTCTAGAGTGATTTGACATGCAAAATCCACTCAACCTTGAAAGGTCTCAACAAGCTTAGAATGTGACTCTCAAGATCCCGCAACCTTTACAACTTGAGCTACACTCCAAAGTATTGTGGTGTAATACCAATACTTAATCCTGCAAGATCTTGACAAGCTAAAGGATGATGCATTCCCGCAAAATGCACATCAACCCTATAGGGTAACAAAAGAGAAATAATACAATGATGCAACTAATTTTGTTGATCCTTGTACTTGAAAGTACAACACACTTTGAACACACACAATAGTACAAAAGATAGTATAATGAGGTATAAGAACAATATAATGATGTATATGGTGATTGTTTGATGTTGACACTTGACAGTTCACAATGCTTGCACATTTCCCAAGAGAATGAAGTCCTCTTATAGCCTAGATATATCCAAAATCACCTCAAAATTCATGCAATGGATATCTAATAGTCATAGGAGATGTCTTCTTTGAGATTGAGATATCTTTCTACATCAGACTTCCATTTGGAAGAGACATCTTCTCCATGAGTGAGACATCTTTGAGGTGATGTCTTCATGAAGACATATTTTTCACAAGGAAGACATCTACTTTTTCTGAGAGACATCTTATTTTGATCATCCTTTAACATCATCAATATATCTTCATCATCAAGGAGACATCTTTTCTTGATAGTAGACATTTGCTATTTCTTGGAGATGTCTTTCTTTAATAAGATCTTTAATTATATGGCTTGCTCCAAAGTTAAGCTTTGAAGTCTTTGTTTCTTGTCCATGTTCTTTGAACTTCTAAATTCTTTCTAAAGATCTTGTAGATGTCCTTCTTCTCTCCTTTTTCCTCCTTGTCCAAGTTCTTATCTTATAAATACAACAACTCTACAAGCATCCTTGCTTTTCATTTTTCTTAAGGTTTCGACATATCAAAAGGTCAACAATCTTCTCCTTTTTGGTGATGTCCCAAACTTAAGAAAATGGATGAGATAAACCAATAAAAAATTAAGATATATGAATTCCTATGGAAACTAGGGACTAGCATAAATCACTAAGGTTCAAAGTAGTTCTATACATGGGAGATAATGAAACAATGCAAAAATAAGGATCATAGATATAAGTAAAGAAACACCATCATTCTATACCATAAATCATCTACAATTTTTCATATAATAATTATCCATACAACGACCACATCATACAAAATTATCCACATATGTTCAAGTCCAAAAATCAAAAAAATTCTTCTTCCTTTTGGACATCAATAAAAAGGAGAGAGAAAAAGATCACCTAAGCTACCTTATCACTAATCCTAGTTCAATCATCAAACTTAGATCCCTCTATTGGTCGGAATGGATTATAACTCTCCTTTTCATTGTCATCACTGCTAGTGTTAGACTAGCTCAAATTCTACTCATTCTCATCATATGACTCAAGATGCTGGAAAAAAGCTTGCCAAGGACAATGCTTCACTCAAAATCAATATGAAGCTAGTGGATCTAGCTAGACTAGAGGTTGCTAAGCTAGTACCCATTGGGATGTGGTCTCGAATATTCTCTTCATAGCCTACTACTCAAATGAGATTTGAGCATCGACTGATGAAGTAATTGAATGTACATGTGGTGTAGGATCATGATGCTCAGGTTGCTACATGGAAACATGATGCTCCCCTTGGACATGAGCTGATGCTACCTTAGGCTCAAAGGTTGAATCCATCCTGGAGTAACGTACTTGTGAATATTTGGCTAATTTAGAGTGCCTCGATGGAACAGAAATGTCCTCCTCAACATCAAAAATAGGAGTAGTAACTTCCTTGAACTCCTACCCATCAGAAGGATGAGGAATACCATCTACATCCATACACTTAATGCATGTAAGAGAGGTTTCTTCCAAGCTTATCTATGGCTCATGCAAATTATTAGAGAAGCTTACTTAGTGAAGAACTAATTTGGGCACTAGTGGATTTGGATATACTTAGCTAGGAAGAGGCTTTCAATTATGATGCTTCTTTCTTCTTCTGCAATCTTCTGTTAAGTCGTACTTCTACTACATGGGAAAGGCTCCTCTTCTCAACATATTTGCTAAGGCTCCTCTTGCCTTTGTGCAAAAGCATCTATAGAATAGGCACACCCTTCTTACGTATCAACAAGCTAATGAGTTAGGGGTTCCCAAGGATTCCTTCTTTGACATACAAACTTAGCATGTCCCTACAAATTGTATGCCCTAGATCTAATGGTAGTCCTATGAGAAGAAAATAAAGCACAAAACCTTGGGATGGTAGAAAATAACTATAACTTCCCCCTTTTACCATAATGTTATACAACATGATAAGGGATAAGGTGGAAGCATGAAGTGTCATCATGCTCCTCTTAATATGACCTCTATCAAAGAATACATCTTCCCCAAACAAGACATCAAAAAATTCATCATGTCCTATGGGCATTATACCATTTGAATAAATGTTAGTCATGGTATCAATGATGACTTAGAATATAGCTACATTGTAAATCCCAATAATTACATTTACAACTTGAGGAGATACCTCAATGAGAATACCCCCAACCATGGATGTGAATGCTCTGACAATAGCATTTGAAACAATAATGTTGCAATAGAATTCTCTAAGGAACACTTTAGGAACTAGAAAATTAATTGTAATGAAGGAGCCTTAGTCTAAAACATTAAAATATTTCATTAGAGTATTTTTTCTATGGACTAGAAAAGAAAGAGAGTTCTTAGTAATAATGTTTATGGTTCAAGTTACCTTAAACCTGTGCTATGTGCTTGAGCTTTTGAAATGTGGGGTGTAGGAACATGGTGCATTGTTGGAAATACCCTTGGATCTCTTCTTTGGTGGTAGCCTATATGTTCCAATATTCTTATGGATCATTTCTAAAAGAATTGTTTCTCATGGTGGAGCCCTAGTATTCTTTGTGGAGTCAATTTGGAAGAACAAGATAAAAGAATGAGGGTTTTGACTTTATTAGTGATAGTGAACGATGGCTTTGAACAAAAAAGAAGATGTCTTTCATAAAGAGAAGATGTCTTATCTACATTCTAAAATAACTAGTAAGAATATTTTCCATATAGTAGATGTCTTTGTCATGCTGTAGGAAAAATTAGGTAGATGTCTTGATTCATCAATAGACATCTCCATGTAGACATCTCTTTCCTGGAGTAGACATCTTCACTAAGAGAGGCTTAATAGGATGGGATTTGGAAAAAGCTTCCAAGGACTATAGTCTTAATAGATGCTTACAAAAACAAAATATCACCTCTACTTACCTACTATTCTATCAAAAATTGAAGATACTTAGAGAGTTAGAGAAGGAATTTCCTTTTTTAATTATTTTCCTCTGAACCAAACTTTTTCAATGTCCAATGCTTAACTTTCTCTCATGAATTTGCTAGTGAGAGTTTTCTAGTTCCCTTGTTCCTATCCTTTAACTCTCCATTCTTTCTTTATTCCTTTGTTCTTTTGAGTTGTTCTCCTATGATTCCATGTATGAGTTGTTACTCTAGTGTATGGATAGTTTAGGCTTGGTTTTTGGGTTGTGAAATCCACCAAAATTTCCTATGACCTCTTTGGGTTAAGGTTTTAGCATGTAGAACCCATTCTAGCAATGTTTGAGCTTGTTTGTTTTGGTTCTTTCCCTAGTGTGCTAGTCCACATATTGCCCAATGTGTGAAGCCTAGGGTATTAGTGTAGGAAGCTCATGAACCATTTTGTGAGAGCTTTTTACCTTGTTTTGGGCCATTTGTTCCTCCTCTAGTAGGGCTCAAGTCTTAAAGAAGAGTGTTGGATTTTAAAAGGTTCTTGGCACAATGTATGAGCTTTATTGACTATTTCTAAGTTTGTTCTAGCCCTACACATTGGCTTACACTTTGGTATGTGGCATCATGTCTTAGAGGGACTAAAGGTTTTGCTTTTGAAGATCTTTTAACTTGTTGTTAGCTATGATAGACTGTTGATGTCAGCACAAAGACATAGGAAGTGAAATAACCTAAGTTTTCTGCTAGTTCTAATTGAAAATTAATTTTTTAAAAAACCAAACACTAGTTCTCATGCTAGGTAGCATATGGAATAGGATCCCAGTGTACAAGAGCTTAACATTTTCATTGGGAAGCTCTTAAATTCATCATTTTCCTAAATAAGACATTTAGTGCACTGTATAGGTTTTGATGTCAAAAAATGGGTTTGTTAAAGTTCAATTAAGTTAAACAAAAGATTCTTTGTAGCCCTTATGTTAGCCCACACATTGGGTAGTGTGTGGAGGCTACAAGATCAGCATGTGAAGATCAAATTCAACTTTTCTTGGCTTCAAAAAGGTCAAATCTTAGCTTTACTTCCACTTTAAAGCTACCAAGTTCTACGAGTAAAATTTTGAGTTAACTTGAGTCCTAAGAACCTATCAAAAACTTCTAGACACTACCCCATACATTGGCCAACATATTGAACCTATGTGCTTAGTGTGTAGAAAAAGTATCAACTGATTTTAAGCTTGTCCAACTTGTTTTGACTTGGTTTGTAGGATTTACCAATGTGTATGATGTCTTCTAATGTCATTTTGGATAAGAAAAAGTTTAGTTTTTATGGCCCTCATGCTAGCTCACATGTTGGCCAACATGAGACAGTTACCTACCAACATATGGAGTCAAAAATTTCAGTTCATATGGTCCTTTTGACTAGGTTTTTGGAGCTCTAGAACAATCTGTGTTAGCGGCTAGGGTTTTAAGTTAAGATTATCAAATCTTGAGGCTATTTAAGACCATAAATAAGCTTTTTGGAGCCCACATGTTATCTTACACACTGGCTACCAAGTGGGGTTTGTGTGCCTAGTATATGAGGTAATTACAAGATTTTCCTAGGCTATCTTAGCTTGTTTTCTAGCATCTAGATGCTCACGTGGTAGCATCTATGGTCTTAAGGTGATCTAGGGCTCTATCAACTATCCTAGAGCTCTATCAACATAGACAATGGTTGAGTCTTCCAATACTACTTTATAAATTTTATAGCTTGTGGGACATGATCCCACAACGTATTGACCATTTTGGTAATACAACCCTGGTGTTTGAGAATTTTTGGTATTTTATTACTTATGTTTTATGGGACCCACCATGGTTGAAATGATTTAATAGAAGTAATACCAACCCCTCAGAGTTTGCAGTGCAAAAATATTAACACACTATGCTTCTATCACAAAACACACTCTTTCATTACATAACAACTTTTTACAATGGCAAGGAATGCTTTAGAGCCACGATACATAGCACTCTAGATCTTTCTTGCTCTTGACAGAGTACAAGGAATGCTTTGAAATGTGTAAGGTGTAGCACTTTAGATCTCTCTTATACCACTCACACACAAAGTAAGGAATTCTTTTAGATGTGCAAAGTGCAACAATCTAAGATCTCTCTTACTCAAAATACTAGACTCTCTCTTTCTACTTCTCTTTTTCCTTCTAATGCTAATCTATTCTTGATTTACGAAGAACCTTCTTCTAAAGGCATTAAGCACCACCTTGGAAGAGGATAAGCATTATAGAGTGCAAGACAGCTAGACCTAACATAATCTTTAGAGAATATTTATAGTACATCATTATCTCATGTTAGTGGGAGATAGCATCATGGAGTTGTGCTTGGCATGCCTAGTGGAGATAGTACAATTTTATCACATATATCCCCTTGGATATGTAAGACAAAAGTATCTATGCTACAATTAGCACTAGATTAATGTTTAAATTATTTGACACTTATAGCATTAAAACCCTCTTACCTTTGGGAGAACAGGTTACTCATGTAGGATCAACAAATATTGAGTATGGAGTGAAAATAGATACAGAAGGGCTTCCTATTCATACAATGTACCTTGACCTGACAAACTTGCAAGAATATTTATTTAAGTACATGAGACCAAAGAGATCACAACCTAGGAAAAGGATGTATTACATCTAGTGAAAAAGGACCCTCTGAAATATAGGAAACAACAAACAAAAAAGCTATTTTAGGAAATGGTTTCCTATACACCAAAACCTACAGATATTTCCATAAAACCAAAAACTTTCTTTACAAGAGAAAGGCATAAAACTTATGAAGAATATGAAGAGAAAACAAGATTTTTATCTAAGACATATAAAGAACTAAATATAGACTATCCAATAGAAGCCATCCTAGGACCACCTCCTATTCCACTTACTTCAAAAGGAAAAGAAAAATTAGAAAAAATTCCAAGCTAAGAAGATTCCTCTTCTTCTGATGAAAACACATATATCCTTAATGAAGTAGATAAATATTTACTACCACTATCAGGAATGTGAGGCTTTACTTAAGTTAAAAATAGGCATGAACACAGCTTCGGCACCACCTCAAGAAGCAATGCATAGCATGAAAACAAAAGCATCCCAAGATGCTCCTTCTGACATAGTTCAATTACAAAACTGGGCAAACACACATATCGTACAAATTGAAGATGAAGTCACAAAACAAGATATCAAATTATATATTCTCCATCATAATATTTGTACAATACAAAAGTTATGGGTACCTAAAACTATTAGTAGGTCTATCTCTTCTCCAAAACTTTCAGTATCAGGATCTCCACCACGCATTTCGAAAAAAGAAATAGTAGAATTCAAACAAAAGCAAAAAGAATTAGCATCCAAGAAGGAAAAAGCCAAGATCAATACTTCTAAGATTAGTACAAATACATCTAGTATAATCCATATAAAAATTCCTCTTGCTAGTGAAAAATATTTTGATGATGATGATACAACATCCATCAATACAGAAGAAAAATTCTTATTGGTAGGACATACACATGTTGAAGACCCCATAGGCTTTGCAGCAGTCCAAATTAGAAATTCTAGAGATAAGGCACATATTTTTACAATGGATAATAGAAATATACAAGAATAATAAGAATTCATTGACTCTATTCAGAGTTATTTATTCGTACAAGTCCTATTGGAAAAGAAGACATCTAGCCAAGCAATTTGGAATGCTACCTATCTATTCATATATTTAATCCTATAAAAAGAAAATTAATCATTACTCCTAGTATTTTATTTTTAAATGCTATCATAAAATATTTTATAGGTAATAAATAAATTCAAGAAAACCTATATAAAGATAGATTTTTTAAAGCTAGACTTATGAAGGTCCAGGATCTACATAAATTCTTGGACATCATAGAAGAACTTTATTACAATGGAAAATTAACACATGAAATCAGGGCTAAAGAACATCTTCTAGGTTACTTACCATAGCCATTCTGTAATAAGTACCGAGTAGAACTCAAAAGATAAAATTTGGTATTAGTAGAAATGAGTTTCAGTGAAATCCAACAATTCATTACTAATATCAATAAGGATATTTGCTACAATTAGCAAGCACAAAAACAACTCACAAATCTTAGCAAAAATTAGGATATGCTTAGAAATATGCAATGAAGAAAAATTTTATAAATAGACTAAATCTTTCCACCAAAAAGGATCTACATCGAAAAAGAAATGAAAAGGACAAGACAGCAATGGCAATGTAAACCATAGTCCATCTGTCCAAATGGAAAATGTTTTCATGGTATGCTCAAAGGAATATGAACAAAACTACCTTGGAAGGATGTTAAGTGTTATTTATGCCAAGGACCTCACTTTTCAAATGAATGTCCAAGGGAACAATATCATCAGAATAAAATCAACTTCATTGAAAAAATATCATCTTAATGAACAATTTTATGAATGGATTCCACGTAAATCCAAAACGTTTGAACATGGTAATATCGTAATAGAAACTAAAGATGATTATTCTTTTGAGTGAATGTATTGGCCAAAATATGATCCTAGTATTTGTAAAAATACTAAGAAAAACTTGAATTAGAAGATTTTGATGATGCATTTTATTGTAATATGAATTTCTTTCCTTCCTCTTCATCTTTTAGACCTCCAGCTCGACCTTATAGGCATAAACATAGGTATGTACCTAGATATACGACACCACAACTTAGTATATCAAGAATTAAATAATCAACTTAGAAAATTTGAAAAATGCCCTAAAAAAGACACCCATAGATCATATTCATAAGCATATTTTTTTAGAACATCAAATTATAGAGAAAAAAGAGGAGATTAAACTCCATGAAAGATATTTGAAGGAACAAGCTCTTTTTCATGAAGACTCTCAACCTATAGACTCTTCTAATGAACAAGAACAAGCATACAAGGTCTTTCCTTTTATGAATGCCCAATTTACTATGTGATAACCAGGCTTGTCCTCATACCAGGGTTCTACTAGCAACACATAGGCATTGGAGAAGACATTTTGGCATTAACACATAACATATGCACCAATTCCAATTTTGATTTAGCAAGGGTAGTTTTTGGACACAAGACTTGCCCATTAAAACCCAAATAATTTTTATTTAAGAGTAGCTCCTACACTCATCCACCTCCAATTATAGTGTAGTTGTAGAAAAGGTAAAGATTTTGACTTCCATTGAAAACAATTTAAGGTAGAACCATACTTGTTTCAATAATCATGTTAAAGAGGCAGGGGTCATTGAGTAGAAACCCCAAATTGGATGATGCAAATAACATTGTGCATATCATATCCAACCTTCTAGATCCTTATGTAATCAAAGGATATTCATTTGGTCTGACCAAGTACCTATTTATCACAATTTTTTATGGATTTATGAGACATTTTTATCTCTATAGGCCTATTCTGATTAAATTTTTTCATTCTATCTATGTTTGATACAAGGTTTAGATTATATAGTCATGTCTAGAGTAAAATTTTAGCTTTAGGAATTGCTTCTACAAATATTTGAATTTTTTCTTAAGCTTGTCCATAGCATCTTTACCTTGATTTTGGTGAATACTGATCAAAATTTTCTATTTTTTTTATAAGCTTGTGGCATTAAAATCATAGTTTTTGAGTCCATAAGCATACTATACAAGGTCTTATGGTTACATTGGAGCTAGAATCATGGTTTTTGGAGTTTGTATGAATTTTTCTCCAACCCAATGTACATTTTTATTTTTTTCTTTTTTTGGTTTTTTCTATGGTTTTTCCATTGGAAAGCTAACAATGTTCACAATGTTAGGACCACTTGTATGTAGCATCCAAAGTCCTTGGGGGTTACCAATGTAGTGTAGAGGGACCTTGATGAAGTTTGAAATTTTTTAAATTTTTCCCATATTTTTCCTAGAGGTTTTACTATAACTATTTCACTATAAACTGAGTTTTTTTAAAAAAAATCTAAGTTATTCTAAGTTAAAATTTTCATTTTTCTAAGGCAATTAGTGTAGCATTGGAGGAGGATTTGGGCAATTCCAGGCTTGTTCCTAGTTTTTAGAGCTTAAAATAATTTTTAAAAATTTTCTGGAATTTTTTATAGCCATGGGAACTGTGTTAATCAGTTGTAGTTCTTGTGCTGAGTTTTTGGACTTTCTTGGTTGTGTTGAAAACGTTGGTCACATTGGTTTGGGTTTTAGGCTGTAATGGAATTTTTCCTAGACACTCTCACTAGTGCATGACATTTCCTATGGTTATTAGACCATCATGTGGGGTGTTTCAAAATTTTTCAAAAGTTATGATGGCAATGTATGGGCTTAATCATGTAATAAAACTCATCTTTCCACTACCACTTTCCCTTGAATCTTTCCTAATCCTAATGTATAAGCCAACAATGTAATTTTTACATCATGTTTCTTACTATTTTTTATGCATAAGGCTCCAACACTATCCAGTTTAGCTTACTGATTATGTTGACATTTGATTTCATGCTACCTATTTGCTTAAATATCTACTAGTAACCTTTCATGTCAAGTGTTTGTGAAAATGTCAAGAGGTTAAACTTTGGTTCATGCTATAGTGGGAACTAATAGATTTGGTTATTTTGCATATTTTTATGCACTTTTCTATTTTTGATAGAAAATTTGGCATTACATGTATTATTCTTAGGTCTAATGTTATGAAATTTTTCCTTAATGTTATCATGTTTTCTTATGGCCATATGGTTTGATTGCAATGGGCATTCTTGAAACCCATCTTGATTGTTGTTGATTTGGTAGGGGTCTTATGCTACATGGGTGTGGCTACATAAAATAGCCTCAACCTTGATTTAGCCATTAACCGTCATAAGCCAATGTGGTTTGGGCCTATGAAAAGAGAGTTCCTTGAATATTTGCTTACAAATTACGATGTAATCATGTGGTCTCACCTAGTTGTGGATGCTACAATAGCCATTACAAAGACTCTTCTACCAAGATCTATTAGTTGTATCATGAGGTTCATGGTGAATGATCCCAATACCCATGTAGATATTGATTAGCATAATGGTTTGTTTACTTCAGGATGAAAAAGTTATTACAAATCTAGAAGGTACCAAATTTCTTGCAATACAATGTTTACAACACCTTGATAGTTGACCACTTGAAAAATAGTTTGTTCTAGAATCCTCTTGGGACCTTCTACCTCCTTAAAGAATAATCTTTATCTTAATTTCATCCTTCTATTTATTCTTATTTTCCTTAGGTTTCTTGTTATAACTATCTTCATGTTCATTTTTACATAGTCATCAAGTGGACGACAGAGGATTAGTGAGGAATGACCAGAATTTTTTTGGCTTGTACTTCCCTAGATGTGTTCACATGATATGAATTTATCATATTGGAAGTTCTTGAAAAACTCTATGAAGACTTTGTTAGGTATACATCATGGTACTCTAATGTGTATTGCACATATTTGGTTATCCATCATGCACATGATTGATGGAGCTTCCCAAATCTAGGAGTACATGTGACCACTCATCCTAAGGCTCTAGCTTTGGCCAAGTCTAGTGAGTGGAACTCATTTAAATATAATCAACTTTCATAACATCCTTATGTTCTAGTTAATTAAACTTTAGGTTTGTACTTTTATAGTCTTAAAGTTTCTACCTATGCAAAATCCTAATAGGCTACTTATGTTGGGTTATAGGTTCTATGCATGAGTCTACTTTTGTTGTGATTGTTTCGAGTTGTGTGAAGGAGAAGATCCTTATTAAGTAGGATGAACTAGACTCATCATAGGAGTGGCAAGCAAGAAGATCTCCTAGGGAAATCCAGTAGAGGATCATTGATGGAGGTTTCCTTGACTTGTTTATGCTTCCTAGTCCATTGATGTCATCATCAAAGATGCTAAATGTGATTGACTCCTTTGATAAGGAAATCACCAAATTCATTTTCCATGTACATTGTTTTCCCATGATCCAATGTATTGATGAGCCTACATTTAGTTATCTCTTTAGAGTACCTTCCAATGATGTTAAGGTCCTCATGAGGGAAGAAAAAGAGGTGAGTCATAGAGAGGAAATGGAAGAATGACTTAGCTCTTCTAGTAGTGGATAATTGATCCCTAGTAATTGCAAAGTTTAGGATGTCAATAAAGCTTATGCTCTATTTAGTTATAGAGAATTTCCCTTGTTGCTATCATAGAAGAAGGAAATTGACATTCAATAGGCTTGGACCATGAAAAAGATTAATTGTTAGTACTATGTTTAATTGGGCTACATTCTTGGTCATTGGGTTACCAAATGAGATATGAAGATTCCACAAAAACCTTGATACCATTTTGCATATGCATTTTAAATTCTTTGTTGTGTACCTTAGGAAGCTTACAGAATTCATAGTGGTCTATCTATAGAGATGGAAAGTGGATGAGTCGTGACCCCTCCCAACTTTCCAAGCCTTGGGCCAAACACATCATTCCAGTGATGCACATCCAAGATCCACCAATTAAGGATATTGAAGAGTCATTTTCAATTACCATTAAGCAATTTAGTGATGCAAAATTTCCTTCCATAGACAGCATAGGGATTAAAACTTGTATTACATGTGAAAATGCCAAGAGAGCTAAGAAAGCATGGAAAAAAGCTAATTATGCAGCTAGAGAAAAGATAAAGAGGCCACAAGTTGGAGCCAATGTTCCAGTTGTGGACTAGCCATCCCATAACAAGATAGCCATCAAGTTTGGCAAGATGACTCAAATTGTTAAAGGTATGTATGGTTTTATTACTTTTATGTTTTTCTTGTATTTTCCTACATGGTTATATAGATATAGTGTTTTTAACAAAAATGTATACTAACTATTCTTTATATTTATTTTAGCATGATTTCAAGGAGACAATAGGAATTAGTTTCCCTGATTGCAATAGAAGAAAAACAAGACATAAGCAAGAGGAGAAGCAAAACTACAAGGAGAAAGAAGAGAGGATACCCAAAGGAGCATTGGATGTCATGGATGTTATCTTTGATAACTTGTCTCTGGAAGGCACTTTCTCAATGGATAAACAACATGATCTTCCAAATAATATTTAGTTTTATTTATATTTTTTATTTCTTTGAATTTTATATCTATCTTTTGTAAATTGTGTTAATGGTTATATTTTTTGTAGTACATGAGCCTCCTCCAAAAGCATCTACATCTATATTTGACATGAAGTGTTGAGTTGAGGTTCTAGACAAGGAAAAATTCATGCAAGGCATGGTGAATAACATGGTTGACAAATTACAAAAAACTACCCCTAAAGTTGGTAAGAATACTTAGCATACTTTTTTTTTTAATTCTTGTATTTTTTATATTTTTTATTGCTATAAGGTTTTAATATTTTAAAAATGTTTTGGCTATTTTTATTTTTGTGTTTTTCTTTGGCTACTGTAGTATTCAAGGTTAGATGGGATCCTACACAAGAAGTTGAACTTGATGATCTCCCTATACTACCACTCTATGTGAAGAATTTTTCATGGAGGTTTTATGAATAGGCTACCCATTGTGCCATCTCATATTCCAAGATATCTTGGGAGTCCCAAGGCCCTAATGAATTTTTATGGAAGAAAGTTGTGGCTTTGGAAAAGCAGGTAAAGGAGTTATTTCTTGAAAACAAGAGTCTTTGTGATCATAATAACTTTATATAAGCCTATGTGGCTAATAAAGACACTTTATGCATGAAAGATATTTAGTGGTTACACTACTAGAGTTCCATTTAAAGCAAGGTTGTGCTAGCCAAGAGCAATGTCGAAAAAGATATGCAAATGGAGTTACTAGTTCCTAAGACTAGAGACTGGAGGGATTATTGTGTTTGGGTACTTCAGTGGGGTAGGAAAAATAAGGACCATAAGTGGTAGTATAAGGCTAAGAAGGAGAGTAATCTAAAGTGGTTCCATGAGGAGGTTGTTAAGTGTTGAAAGCTCAAGTTATTTATGTAGGGAATAAATGCAAAATACTTTTTTAAGATGTTCACAAACTCATTAGTGTTGATTGACTCTCCAAACCCTCAAATCACTCTAGCCTCTAGAGTTACTACTACTACTACACTTTCCTGAGAGCCTCTTGAGTCATTAACATTGAGGGGAGAAAGCTCCTAGAAGAAGTAGATTTAGGAGAAATCAACTAGGCTAATATGAGTGAAGAAAAAATTCTTCATAGGCTAGAAACTAGTCTTTAGAAATTTGCCCCAAAACATATTGCTCTAGAATACATAGAGGTTTATGTCAAACATTTAAAATTTTTATATTTCATGTTTATGTTGTTTTAGTTTTTCATGGTTTCAAAGTTATACTTTGGTCATAATGGTTAATAACTATTTATATTTTCATTGTTTATAGGTCTGAGGTAATGGTAATGATATTTGTGATAGTGTAGATGATGATCCTCCTCATCCTCTAGTTTAGTCTTGACTATTGTTAGACATATTACATTTTATTATTTTGGCTATAGTGTTGTAGTTCTTTATTTTGGCTATCATAGCCTTCTAGAGACTATGTATCCTTTTTATTTTTATATTTGTTGCATGATGCAACTATGGTTGTGGGATGTTTTATTTTTGTTATTACCATATGATGTGGCTATGGCTATTATTTTAATTTTGGTTTAAAGTACATTATTATTTTTTACTTTTTATGTTTATAATTTTTATGAGGCTTTATGATTTTATTTTTATGGCATTTTATGATTGTATGGAAAACACAAAAGATAATAGGTATAAATCATAAACATGACTACAAGAATGTAAAGTAAATGCTATGTAGTAAAGTAGTGAATAATGCATAAAAGGCTAAAATTTATAAAGTAAGATAAATTAAAATGAAATATGTAAATAAAACCTGAGGACTAGGCTACAAAGTAAAAAGATAAATCATATGATACATGCTTAAATAATCAGATGATGTACTCAATCATGCAACTATTTCCTAATCTTCAAAAAATTAGGGTAAGTATAAGGCCTTTATTATACAATTTTATACTTTCCATTTCCTTCACTAACAAAATTAAATGGGAGCTCATCCCACATTTCATTTATGACCTTGTTTTTTCAGTTCCTTTCTTGGTTCACAATGTTTTGCCTCGACTTCATTATTGATGGTAGGAGTTTCTTTTTGAAACGCTACATCAAATCTTTGTTCTATGTCAACATTGCTAACTAACAAAGGAATAGTGCTATCTCTATGAATTATAATTTCACCTCCCTTTTAAGGTAGATAAATTTCTTAATGGATATGAAAAAAGAAGGCTTGTAATTTGGCTAACCATGGCCTCCCTAGGATTAGATGGAATCCTAGTGTCTCTTCCACCACTAAGAAGTTGGCAGACGCAGGGAATTGTTTACTAGTAATGAAGTCTAAAAAAATGGATCCTCTCCACTACCCATCATCCATTAAAGGACTTAAGAGAAAAAGTGGAAATGCTTTGTATATGTTCTACCAATCCCAGACGTTCCATGATGGAGAAGAGTACAACATTTATTGCCACTCCATCATCAACATGTATCCAATGTACCTTCTATTGGTCAATCCTTATAGTTATAAAAAGAGAATCTTTTGACACTTCACTACTTTGCAAACCTGTCTTTACCTCATAGTTGCAAAATACTAAGGTAGTTAACTTTGTTTTTTCCTTAGGTAAAGGTGGTACCATTACTACATGAATGGACTCTTCGTTGGCTAGAATATATTTAGTGATAGGAATAGAGGTCAACATCTTAACTAAGGCCATATAGTGGGTAAGAGAGGTAATCACTTGGTTATATAAGCTTAGAGAAGTATTCTTTTGTTTAAGTGAAAGCTTGATCTTTCCATGGACATGAGGAAGTCTTTGTCACTATTTTTAGTACCCTTGGGTTCCTCCATTCTACCTAGAATTTTGATCTCATGATTTAGTGTTTATGGCTTGGGCTCATTCTCTTTCTCTTATTGTTTCTCATCCTTCCTAGGTTTACTCATTGAAGCGGTTTGAACATTTGAACTCATGGGAATAGTTGAAACATGTGTAGGATTTGGTGGGCCCACTTCTTTCCACACCTTTGGTTGCTTACTATCCTTAGCCCTATGCTTAGAGCTAGCTTCTTACATTGTTTCATTAACGACTTTTTATTATATGGTTGTACAAGAGTTGTTATGTTGTCTACCATGGAAGGAAGTTGGTCAATTTGGTTTGTAGGCCTAATAATAGTGGGAGGAGGAACTCTAATCATAAATGGCTCTTTGAGACATGTAAGTAATGGTAACCTTAGGACAAAAGAAGTCCTTGAACTCATTGAAGCTACAACTTTTTCATCACAAGGAGGTAGCTAAATCACAAATAGCTCCCTAGTAGGTTGAGAATTATCACTAATGTTGAAGGTGATTACCATGTAGAGATTACTATTAGCATTTAGTAGATCTTTGTAGACCTACATGTGTTAGTTTTGATGCCTAATAGGGTTCATTGTATCTAGAACCAACTCATCATTGTTTATCATTTTTTATAGATTTTCCTTCAAAGCCAAGAAGAAATTAGTATCATAGCCATGAATTTGGTGATAATGGAAAAATAATTTTAGTTGAAATATTTGAAAATAGGTGGATCATCCTTGGTTACCATGGTTGAATCCTTAGAAATCTAACATAGATAGTTGTGACTCTTGCGAGCAATTTCAGTCATTTGTTTATACTGGATATGACCACTCTTGAGTAATTGGTCAAGAAGCTCAAATGGTTTCATGGGAAACTTCATATACTTGAAGCAATATTTTCTTTTGAAGCTAGGACAAGGTTGATTAGAGCTAGAGGCACCCAACATTAAAGGTTAAGTGGTGGTGGCAGTGGTGTTTTATTGGTTTTTCATTGGCTCCTATTTTGTTCTTGTGTCTTTGGCCATGGTGGCCACAACTACATGGTTCTATTTCCTCTTGTTCCAATCCTTCCTTATGTGATAATTTCTATATGTTATATATGCTAGGTCATTACTAGCTAATATTGCATCCTCTATGTTCCTAGTTTGGAAAAATACTTACTTGAGTAACCATGGGTCCATGTAGTATAATTTGGATTTGAAAAAATTGTTAATTGTCCCCTTGAAAATGGCCAAAAGATGTGCCTCAAAGATGAGCTTAGGTATTTTGATGAGTGTGATGTTCCATCTTTGTATAAATTTTTGGACTTGTCATTGAACCTATACAAATTAGTCATGTCTTCTATTACTCATAGGGATGCACTAGCTCAAGTATTAACTTCTATTCCTATGAGCAAAGACATGCCTATGAAAAAGGAGTCCATCCACTCTATCATGGAGCAAGATTCACTTAGGAAAAATGAGCACCAACCCATGCTCAACTTTTATGATAGTGAGATGAATATTAACTCATGAAATAGAGAAGTGCTATTTGCTCCTCTCCTCATTACCATATATGTTGGTAGGTACAAGGTTCATCATGTTCATGTGGATGATGAGGTGACAACCAACATGATATCATACACAAATGTTAAGAAATTAGGCTTAACAAAAAACATCTAAGAAATCTCTACCTCAATATTCAATTCATTTAATGGATCACAAGTAGTGGTTTGAGGTTCTATCTCCTTGGATTTCATAGTCATAGAATAATTTTCCACATCTTCCAATTTCCTAATGGTTGAAAAGACACCCAATTTCAACTTAATTCTTGCAAGTCCATGATTATAGAAGCTTCAGGAAATCTCATCTCCTATACACAAAGAGGTCCATTTATCATATTAAGGTGGTGAAATTATTATATGTGGGAACAACATGTGTTCAACATTTATCAATAATGTCAACATTAACCAAGGTTTGGAGGTAGAGTTTCAAGAGAACTAGAAGCAACAACAAGAACAACTACAATGTTAGCAAGACCAACTCTACAACATGGGATGATCAACAAAAATGCCTGCATCTTACCATGCTAAACAATAAATATGGTGAGCATAGAATCATTCTGAAGAAGTTACCTAATATATGAAAGATCAAGCAACAAATTTACATTCAACATGTGGTCCCCTCCCTTATTAACTCTTGCTTGTCTATTTTGTGACATTATATTAGGTTTTCGTGTTTGTTTTATTCTTTTATTTTCTTTTGAAACTATCTCACACTTGATAGAAAAATTACCCTAGCTTGTTAAAGCCTAAAAATGGTAAAACCATGGCCCTCTAAGGTCTAAACTTGCAACAACATGGCCTAATAAGACCTAAACCTAGCAACATCATGGTCCACTATAGCCTAAAACTAGCAACAAAATGGCCTACTTGGGCCTAAAATTGATGAATCCATGGCTTGAAATGGCCTAAAATTAGTAAAAAAAATAGCCTTTTATTTATGTTCCTTTGCACAAACATTATGGCCAATTAACTTAATGATACTGTTTACATTTTTAATTGCATGTTTACATAATGATTTACAATTTTATTGCATCATATTTTATTCACTCATTTTAATTTATGTTATGAATTTTTCATTATGTTTCAAGTCATAGATTACACTCATTATTTATGTTAGCATAAACATGTAAAGCATAGAAAAATATAGAACATGATAAAAACCTTGTAAATTCTATAGACAAACATCCCTAGCCATAGCCATAATCACATAGTGTGATAAAAATAGATGATACAATGTCTTAACATTAATGAATGAAATGACTAGCAACAAATGGAAGCCATAACATTTAGGATGTGATAACCCATCATCAACATCTATAAATTTGATTATAATAGAAAGGAGGAAGGGGAATGTCATTAAAACCATCATTGTTTGAATAATTTTACATATCAAGCCATTTTATTAGCATTTCATTTGAAGGACAAGATCAACTCAGAGTCCCTAAAAAAATATGGTGAGGCTACAAAGAAATGTCCTATAGAGCAACTTATTGATAGACCATCCATGGAAGATGCTCTTTGGAATCTTGAATTTGCTTTGCAGCTTTAGGAAAATGCAACCACCGATGGAAGATTCTCTTTGGAATATTGAATTTTCATTGCAACTTTAGGAAAATGCAATACAACACAAGCTTGTTGATGACTTAACTAATGCTTTTGTTGAGATGTCACCCATGGCCATTGACCTGAATAACATTGCAAAATATGCTACAAAAACACAAAATTCAATGAAAAGCACAAGAACCCATAGTCTTATTAGTGGATACTTGGATGATGTTACTCCCAGTGCTATGTTTTCCTAGCTAGTAAACCCCCAAGGTTGATGAATGATCTAATTAGCTACTTAAGTTGCACACCTTGTATCTTAATACCTGTGTTCCCTTTTCTCCCACCTCTTTATATATATATATATATATATATATATGGCTTTATTAATTTTTAGAAACCTAGTCTTTAAATGATCATTTATTGTCTTTATCTAGTGTTAATTTAGTATTTTCCAATAGGTGGCCATGGTTTTTCTTTGGCTCATGGTACTTAGGAAATCAACATAATTGAAGCTGGCTAGCTTGGTGGCTTTAGTTTTTGTTTGTAATAAACAAACAAAGCATTTTTCATAGAATTCTTTTTCAGTTAACAAGTAGACTATCTTCTTTCAATGTATACAAGATTGATAATGCAAGAGGCAAGGAAAGAATTGAACATCCATCTCCTATAATGATTTTCAAGCTGCATTGCATATATTTATAGAATTTCCTTTCAAAATTATGATGAAACTAAGGGACTTGCTGAGGAGAAGGTAAGAGAATTCGTAACCCTCCCCATAGTCACTACCAGGCCTATGTGCCCTACTTCCTTGTGCTACCTCCCTTGCTACCATCATGCTATGCTTTGTCCAAGCCACATGCCGGCTTCCTCTACCACATGTTATGCTAGCTAGCCTCAAGCTGCATAGACCTATGCAGGGCCATGTAGTCCTTCCAAGACAACACCACCATGTTGGAATCCTTCTTCACACTACTAACACTCCTACTATGTCTTGCCTCTTGCTATTCCCTCATTTGAGGGCCTCATTATCACTATAGAAATTCCTTGGAGAAAGCTACACATAGATAGTAAATGTTTGAGCTTTCTTCAATCCAAACATTGCAACTCTTAATCATTTTCCTACTCAACCTTAGAAAATTCAATTTTTAAAATCCATAAAGTAAAAATTAATTTCCATATGCTATGTAGCATATGGAATAGTTTATGGACATATAAAAGTTACTATTTTTGGTTTCACACAATAAAAATCCAAGTTCACATGCTAAACAACAATGTGTACTACATGGAAATCTCCATTTTTAATTCCATATGATAAAACTTAAATTCAATACCTTATTAAGCATATGGAGTAGCAAATGGACACGTAAAATTTCTGTTTTAACTCACATGGTAAAAATTATAATTCCACATGCTGCATAGTATGTGGTAGTGTGTGAGGAAAAAAACTACTAATTTCCTTTCTCCAAACCTACCCATAAGATGTCTACATGTGAGAAGATTTGTGAAAAAAATAAGTTGATACATTGAAGCTAGACTTGACACTGACCATGGCCTCTGCATGGTAGGAAATAGTAATTTTTGACTTTCTTAGACTAGTTTGATCATAAAAATCAATTAATTTAATAATTCAAATCCTATGTTTTCTAATTTTAATAATTTATAGCCTACTTTTTCCTAATTTTGACAATGTGTAGCCTATTTTATTACATATTTACCTATCTTAAATACAAAATGATTAAAAAACATTTATATTAAATTTAATACTATTTTAACCTTCCTTGTTCAACTTTGTTTAATCTTTTTTGTAATATTTTATTTTGTTTTAGCCTTATGTTTACTTCATTTTACTTTTTTTTTTACTCTACTTTTACCTCATTTTACCTTGTTTTGCTTAGTTTTGCCTTGCTTTGCCTGTTAGTGATCCTACTTTACCTTTTCTAGCCTTGTTTTGACCTTGTTTTGACCTTGTTTGACCTTATTTTGTTTAATTGTTATAATATTTTATATTTTTAAATAATTTTCTAATGCAAATGCCACTTGATGTGCTTATGTTGACATCTAGGGTTAAGTTACAGAGATGAAAAACAAAATTTAACTAGCCTTAAAGCCTAAATAGATCCTTCTTTGAACATTTTTTGACAAGTTAATATTCATCGCAAAAACTAAGAGCCTGAAAGCCATTAAACCACATAGACTTGACACCCTAGAATGGCTTGATTGCCCTTAACCTTGAAACTAGAAACATCACAAAGGGTTCCTTGTTGAATTCTGCATTTCAAACCATAATGATGAGGAGAAAACACCAAAAGTAAGTTTTTTACTTGAACCTAAATTTTCCCAATACATCATCAATTTCTTGCATGGTAACATGAAAGCCTTTGCATGTTCTTAATTACATCTAACATTAACACGTTTACTTTTAGTGTTGTTGGCCTTTGTTTGCAAGTATGAATAAAATATTAATACTAATAATCTTTGTAGCCCATAGGAACTAAGACTATGTGACCTCACATCTCTTTTTGGCATGTCAAAATGCTACAAACTTTGTTTGAATCTACAAAGCAAGAAACAAAGTGCTCATGTTCCACTAGTTGTAACATATAATGGCCTATATCTCCTTATAACCATATGTAGCCTATTGTAATCACACATATTCTTTGACTTATTTTCTTGTTCTCTTAGAGTTATGTGATGAGCCAGGTAAAATTAAATGTTGAATTACATTAATAATTATCTTTCATTGTAGAAAAGTCACCTCATCTATGACTGACCCAGAAGTCATATTCATGGAGGAATGGTTCCAATGTCAAAAAATCATCTAGACTATAAATAATAAGAATCAAATCCAAGAAAATTCCATACTTATGATTGTCACTCATAAGTAAACACATGAATATTCATCCTAAGTTCTAATCATATGTTCAAGAATGAAGATTTATGATTAAATCAAATTGAAGTCATAAATGCAAGCATAGATTATGAGTATTACAAGGGAGACTTCACCTAATCTATGATTTTTCTTTGTTATTTTCACAATGCAGCAATCTCAATAGTCCAATAGTGGACTCTAATGGTCTATAGTTACCACAGGGCTCAACAAATTCTCACTTAACAATTTCCAAGGGAATTGGACTTCAACTTAACGTTGGTTTTCTTGGGTATTGATTTTCTTTTTTTCTCTCTCTCTCCCTTTATCTATCCCTTAGCATGAGTTTGGGAATTTATTTATACTACAAATATTTCTAGAATTATTTATTGGATAATTAATCCTCATTAAGGGAGTCAATGCCAATCGATAAATGGTTATCAATTTACATCATGGCCTCAATCTTCCTCGATCATCACCACAAGTCTCTTGCTTCTGCATCGATTGATATCTTAATCATTCTTCCTACTTTTTCCCTTTGAAATTTATGGTATCAATCCTCATTACTATCTTGATGTGTATTGATATCATCCATATTGATTCCCATCATTGTTATGATTACCTGTGATAACCAAAAATAAATAGCATTAGCTCATATCGATTTATTCCACATAAATTAACGATATTTGATGTGAAAAACAATTAAAAAAAGTAAAAATACTTTGTCTATACTATATACAATTAATAATTTTATGAGGTTTAACATAGCCCCCAACTAGCCTATGGCTAGTATCTAGTCACAATAGATGAAAAACAAAACATCTCAAACATGCAAAAGAGATACAATACAAACATATATACAAAACCAATCATAACATAAACAAAACATAGCTAGTTAAAGAAAGTCATTACATTAAAAGGTGGCCATGAACAAGAGAAAAATTGACCATCTTGATACATAATTAAAAAATGAAATAACATAATTTTAAGATCAAATTAAGCCTCAAAGCCTACTTCCATGCCCATGTCCTTCTCAAACTGGGAGGGCTCTTCTCCTTCATCATCATGATAGATTTAAAGGTGGACATGTTTCTCAATATCCATCACCCTCTTATCTAGATTAGTGATATGGCAAGACTAAAAGAATTTCCTGCTGGGTGGACTAAAGCTCCTAAAGCTATGATCAAGCTTAGTCACAAATGCTATGGAGCTCACTAGAATTAGGTGCCAAAGAAGAACTAGGATCCTAAGGCTCTTGGATGAATGGCCCAACTTTGATGTAGATACTTAATGATTGGGAAAATTCATATTTCTTTAGAATAGAAAGATGCACCTTCATGCCTATTTGTGACTTAGGAACTTCACACTTCTACAAGATTGTAGAGATGAAGAAAGGAAGCATAGCTTTAGAGCATCATCATTATAGTGGTAGATGAGGTACCTAATTGGGAGGTAGGCAAAGTTTTTCTTCTCCCCATACTTCAATTCCTTCATCACACAGAGTGTAGGGTTGACTACATAAGTGGTATGGATTGATGAAAGTACATCAGTCATTATCATCCTTGCCATCATCATGTGCTCTAGCCAAACGTTCAAAACGTATAGGCCTTGGTTCTACATTTAGCCATTGTGGGTCTTACCAATGAACTAATGAAATAGTTCATACTTTTCTTCGATGCTTGCCTTTGTCCTGAAGATGTCATTTCTCTAGGTTGGTAGTTTGAACCATTCTTATAGATTTTTCATTATGACCTTCACTTATGTCTAGTAGTGCTCCAAAGGATCAGCCTTTGATAATTGACATTTGAGGTTCTAATAGAATTTCAAAACCTCTTCCTACACATACCAATCAAAGGATGGTTAGAAAAAAGTCCAAAATCCATGGACTCCAACTGCTAAAGCACTACTACATTAGTGTGGTTGAACGACTCTATGCAGTTAGCCTCTAGGTGCCATGGAGCAATTTTCAATCACTCACTCCTGGGCACCTGCAAATAAATGAAAATCCTTAACAAATGAAAATTATCTATAGAATCTTCCATTGGATGCATACCTATACCTCTTCTCTAATGCTTCTTGACTTGGACATTTATGCTACAAAATTAAAAAACAAGATTAATTCTTTATGTGATCATTATGGGGAAAATCCCAAAAAAAAATGACAATCTTTTATCGTACATTGATAAAGCTAGGAAGAACAAGGGTTTTAGTTGCACCAAATACTACAAAAGAATAATGATGAAAAGGGAAAATTTGGATCCTCAAAGCACACCTTCACACATTATTACCATGAAATCTCCCTGCTAACATGACTACTCCTAGAGACCACTCTATCCTTTCATAGTAGAACTTGTAAAAAAACATGTTGCTTATCCTAGTTCCATTGGAGAAAAATGTGCATGACTTAGAAGACAGGGTGATGATTTATAATAGAAATCACTACCTCGCAAATATTTTTCTATATTTTTTTAACTTCCTATGTAATTGATCCATTTTGTAGCCTCAATTAGGTTTGACATATTTTAGGTTGATTTTCATCATGTCATTGACATAGATCAATACAGTGTACATTCAAGTTCTAGACATATCAATGGTTATGGAAGCCACACTGATAAAACTCAACACATTCAAGAATTTTTGAGACATATTGATCCATGCTACGAGGATTGATACGTGTATTAATTGACATCCAAATCACACTAATAAAGGTTAAGGCATTTGGGAAATTCTAGAACATATTGATACATATAGATCCAACATACTAGGATCGATATGTGTATCAATTCACATCAATGTCATACTATTTAGATGAAAAATATTTATGAGAGTTTACTCTTGTTTGAACTCAATTGATCATATCAATATCTATTGATATGTTGGCATCAAGTTTCATTGATAAGGTCAAAAGATACTTTGATAACCATGGACATCATTACTATCCTATCAAGCTTGGTTGCTAAAACTAGTAATCTGTGGTTTATTATTATAGTGAGACATCAAGACTACAATGTCTCTTGATACAACATAAACTAGAATGTTTTTATTTTATCTATAGACATTGATACTTTGATATTATATTGATTCTTATATAGCCTAATCTCCCTAAATCGACCCAATCAATATAAATTGATATTATTATAATTTTATATATAGATTATTTATATATGCTTATTCCTTTTTTTTATTAATAAATTCTTATTATTGGATATGAATCCACATATAACTCGGTTAGGAAGGTCCTACCTAGGATTGAGTGGGCTTAATATCACCTCATAAGGTTTGCTTCATTAGGTGCAAGAATGTCTTATAAACTCAAGGTCTAAACCTTTCCTATAATTTAAGGATCTAAGATGCATTACTTACATCTAACTCATTTCCTAACCTATTCTTAGCGTAGCTTCCAAATTGGCTATACCTTACTATCATATCCTTCATTAATTAATTATCCTATCCTCCTAATTAAGCTAAGGTATGGATCATACCTAGGTTGATTAGAAAACATAAATTATTGAAATAAATATGATCACAAGATATAACAAAAGTTAGAATTTCCTTGGGTTTTATATATCCAAATGACTAATAGGGTACCAAAGACAATGGATGAATTAGTGTTAGTATCCATAATTGGTTACCATAGTAGGAACCTCAACCATTGCTAGCTATGGAAGAGATCATGGGAAACATAAAGAAAACCCATGCACAAAAGTATTACTAGTTAGAAGAAATTATCATAAAAATAAAAATATAACTCAAAAAAATGAAAAAGAGGAATAGAAAAATTTAAATATGAGATGAGGAAAAAAGAAAAAAGAAAAAAATAATCTAAGAGGTACAAAGAAGCAAAAGTAAAGTAATGAAAGAACAAAGTAAGAGAAATGATTAGAAGGGAAGGTGCCCATTGAGATACCAACTATAAAGGAGTCACTCCTTCACTACTAGTGTTATAACCTAGTTCTAAGGTAGTGGCATTGTTATTTGATTGGTAATTATTTTCTAACCCTTAAACACTCTGCTTATAGAAGGGGGTTTTTATGGGATGCTGAAAATTATGATCTCGAGCATCACCCTAATTGTAAGGTTCTTATGGGAGTGTGGATTGGCTCATGATTGAAGGTTCTTATGAGACCATATTTTTTTTTCTTTTCTTACATTATTTTTTCTTTATTTATTTCTTTTTGCAAGAAATTCAATATCTGATTGGCTTCAATCATGAGGTTCTTGTTGGGGCCAAATTTATTTTGTAAGGGTTGCTCACATGGCATTGATCTTACTTGATATTGGTAGATGCCTTTACCACCAAAGAAACTAGGTCCACTTTAACACATCCTTTCCACCTTTGTGACTCATCCAAGCAAGTATTTAATAGAAACAAATACAAATAAGCATTACCTTGACTAAGCTATTTAGCCACCTTGACTTATGAACATTGTACTTCAAGAATATTATCTAAAAACAAAAAAATTTATTATGTGTAAGACACTTAGTGATCTAAGGTTTACACTTAGTTGGATTTTTGGTTTTAACTTACCTATTTCAAAGTAGGGGATGTTGTCCTTCTTTCTTGCATTCCAAACATGATGCTACTGAATTCGTTATAGTCCCAACTAATAATAATATGTCCTATTTCCATCTAAATTTTTACAACCAAGATTTTTAGACTATAAATACTTTCTTTATTAGTTTATTCTATGACATAATAGTTTTATTAGGGATACGTTTGAGTGCTAAGAATTCTAATGGATTGTTGTCATGTAAGTCATTAGTAGTATGATAAGTTGAGTTACTTAGCTCTACTAGTTCATCTTCTCCAAGTTCCTCAATATGATGTTGATGATATAACTTGAGCCTTTGTCCATTTACTAGGAATGTAGTTGAGGAATCATCAATATCTGATATGAAAATGCTTCCATTATTATGAGGCTAGACAACTAAATAAGGACCTTACAACCTACTGATTAACTTCCTTGGAAATTTATGTAATTTCATATTATAGAGAAGAATTTTATCACCTCAAAAAAGTGTTTTCTAAAGATACTCTTATCATGTAGTGTTTTCATTTGTTTCTTTACAATTTTTTTCTTATCCAAAGCATGTAGCCTCATTTCATCAAGTTTCTGAAGTTGATTAATTCGAACGGCTTGGTTCATATCTTCATCAATATTAAGTTGTTGGGCTAACTGTAAAGATTGATATTTAAGTTTAATAGGTAATAGACATAGTTTACCATAAACCAATTAATAAGGTGATATCCTAAACTTATTTTGTAGGTAGTCCTATAAGCCCAAAGTGCATCTTGAAATTTTTTAAAGCAATCCTTCCCTTTAGTACATGTAGTTTTCATTAATATATTCAAGATAATTCTATTAGCATTTTCTACTTGGCCATTTGTTTGCGGATGATAGATAGTTTCTATCTTATGTTGAATACCACAAGACTTAAGGAATTTTTCCATGGTTTTATTGAAAAAATGGATTTCTTGATCACTAAAGATCACCTGTGGAGTTTTAAAACATGTTAAAATGTTTTCTCTAAGGAATGCTACAACTACCTTGACATCATTTGTTAGGGTGGCTTTTGCTTCTACCCATTTGGTGACATAATCTATACAAACCAAAATGTATTGACATCTATTAGATTGTGGGAATGGTCTTAGAAAATCTATACCCCACATATCAAATGGTTCTATAAAAAAAATTTGTTGTAAGGACATTTCATGTCTATTTATCTGCATCTCATGTCTCTTTGTGATGGCCCCCATTCATTGACATTTATCACATTCTTGTGCATACTTAAAGATTGAGGGCCAATAAAATCCACTTTGTAAAACTTTTATTGCATTATTCTTGCTATCAAAGTGGCCATATCCCACATATGTAGATGTTATTCATTCTCAGCTACACATCTCCTTGCTATATTATCCTTACAAATTGATAGAGATACAAACTACTCCAAATGTACCTAGATGTGATGCTTAAGAAAGATTTCTTTTTTTCCTTAGTCCAATTGGTAGGGATTTTCATAGTGGCTAGATAATTGGCTATATCAGCAAAGCAAGGATCCTTGTAGAAAAAATTTGTTCATCAGGCAATTCATCATGAAAGACTCCTTTTTTTTTATTCTCATTGGTAGTTTCTAGCCTAGAAAGATTATCTCTAACTACATTTTCCCTAAAACTTTTCTTTAAAATATCTAGGTCAAATTCTTGGAGTAATAAGAACCATCTTATTATTCTTTCATTTTCTATTTTTTTATTAGCTAAGAATTTAATGGTTGAATGATTAGTGTATACTCTAGTTTTATATCCTATTAAATAGTGTCTAAATTTATCTAGAGCATATACAATGGCTAATAATTCTTTTTCTATAGTTGTGTAATTTACTTGGGCTTGTTCTAAACTTTTGGACACATAATAAATCACTCATAGTTTATTATCAATGTATTATCTTAAAATTATCCTTGTTGTTGTGTCACTAGCATCACACATCAAATCAAATGGAAAATCCCAATTAGATGCATTTAATATAGGAGTTTTTGTTACTCATTTTTTCAATTTCAACAATGCTTCTTAATAGTCATTAGTCCAAACAAATGAAGCATCTTTTTCTAGGAGCATGTATAATGGTTTTGCAATTTTTAAAAAGTCTTTGATAAACCTCCTATAATACCTAGCATGTCCTAGAAAAGATCAAAGATTTTTTAAATTAGTTGGAGTTGGAAGTATAGATATGACTCTTACTTTTTCATCATCCTTCCTTATCCCATTTTTGGAAATAACATGTCCTAGCACTTTGCCACTTGTAACCATCAAGTAAATTTTTTCCCAACTTAATTTTAAATTCTTATCAATACATTTATCTAAGACATGTTCAAGATGTTTCAAAGTTTCATCATAATAGCTCCCATCAACTAAAAAATAATTCATAAGAATCTCAACATAATCTTGCAACATATTGGAAAATAATAAGATCATGGCTCTTTGGAAAGTTGCTAGTGCATTACAAAGGCCAAAAAGCATTCATCTATAGGAAAAATCTCCATAAGGACATCTGAAGGTTGTTTTATGCTAGTCTTCTAGGGCAATAGCTACTTGATTGTAGCCACTAAATTCATCCAATAAACAATAATACTCATGTCCTTCTAACTTTTACATAATTTGGTCTATGTATGGCAATTGAAAATGGTCGCTTTTGTATTGTGGTTTAACCTTGTATAATCCACAAAAAATCTTTATTTTCCATCCTTTTTTGGAACTACAGTAATGGGGCTTACCCATTCACTATCAACTATTGGGAAAATAATTCCTTCTTTTCAAAGTTTTAAAATTTCATTCTTAACAATTTGCTTCAAGGCTAGATTGATTCATCTCAAGGAAATTCTTACTAATTTCACATTATCCTCTAAATAGGTATGATGTTGGTAGATGTTGGGTGAGATTCATTTGTGAAGGTCCTCATAACTTCATGCAAATGACTCAAACTTCCTATGCAAGACTTCTAATAAGTTTCTTTCTTTTTCATTACTAAGTTGGGAATTTATCATTAATGGTTTATTATGATCTAGGAAAACATACTTAAGTATACTAGGTAGTTCTCTACGATCCAAGGAATCTTTATTTGAAGGTTACCTTATTTCTCCAATATTTCCTAAGCCCAAATTCAAAATCTAGGTAAGGAGATCATGTTCTTCTTTAGTTGAGGGGTCTAAAGGTCCTTCCTTAAAATCATTTAATACTAAGATTTTCCTATCTTATGCCATTGTTGAAGTGGGTAAAGTGTAGAGAATTCATGATTCCTTCAAGTCTGCATCTTCTTTTACCTTATCATATATATTTAGTGTAAAAGTAAGATTAGAAAAAGAGAGTTGAAGTTTCCTTGACCTACAATTAATTACCACTTCAGTTGTTGCTAGCCATGGTCTACCTAATATAACAGGAAAACAATCATGATCTTTTACATCCAAAACAACAAAGTCAATTGGGTATTTTCCTTTTTCTACCTCAATTATCAAGTCCTCTACTATTCCTATTGGTTTAAAATTTGATCCATCTGCTAATGATATGATCATGTTTACTCCTTCGGTATCCTCAATGTCAAGAATTTTAGCCATTTCAAGAGGCATGATATTAATGCTAGCTCTTAAATCCAATAGGAAATTTTTAATCACTTATCCATTTATTTTAATTGAAATGGTAGGAACTCCTAGATCCTCATATCTAGAAATTTCATGACTTTGTATATGTTGAGAAAGATTATCAACTAAATAAACCTGTTTAGGAATTTTTTTCCCTTTTTTCTCCTAGTGCATAATTCCCTTACGTATTTCGCACAAATAAGTGTCTTTTACTACTTCTTCCAAAAAAAATATGCAAATACAATTCACTAAACATTTTTTCAAGATGGGATTTGGTTGTAAAATCCTCTTGTAATCATTTAAGAAAAGGAGATATAATTGATTGTCTAGAGAATAGTCGTTGTTTTCTTTCCTAGTTGGTTGATCCCCCTCATCTAATACTTGTGGTTGTACTTCATCTTGTGTCCCTACCTCCTAAAATCTCACCTTCTTATGGGGTTTAGGTTCAATTTTTTTTCCACTCCTTGTATTAATGGAATGTAATTATGATAATGTATTTTTAGTTAAGTCCTAAAATCTTCTTATAGTCTTAATCATGAATTTTCTACTTTCTCCTATGAAGAAAGTAAGGCTTTGGGTGAGTTTATCCAAGTGTTCATTGGTTGGATTCTTACTTGGCCTAAAATTATTTTGAGGATATTGTTGTGGGTAAAATGGTCATTGAGGAAAGAGTCATTGTTGGCTGGCTCTTATATTATTCAAAAGCCTTTACTAACTTTTGCATTTCCTCTTGATAATATAACAAGGATTGGAAAGGTTGTTTGGTCATGTTTGGGCTATCACAAATGTTGTATATTTCACTTTGAATTCCATGAGCTTTTTTTTGAATTAATATTGTCAACTCATCCACTTTTTTATTTAACTATTTTGTTTGTTGTGTCATGCCTTGAATAATGTTGGATTTTGGCCAATGTTTACTTTGATCTACTAACGAATCTATGATTTTTTTAGCCATCTTTTGGTGTTCCATTTAAAATATTTCCTCCACATGCAAAGTCAACATTTTACCTAAAATAAGATAATAAGCCTTCTATAAATATTTAAATTAATTGATGGGTTGGGAATCCATGGTTTTCATTCTTGAAGCATAATCCTTTAAATCTATCAAAGATACTCTCATAGTCTTCATCCTCATGTTGCATAAAACTCATTAATTATTTTCTTAATGAGTACAGCCTATCATTAGAAAGAAATCTTTGTAGGAAAGCATTCTTAAATTCATCCCATGAACTAATTTTTATTCTAAGGGCTTGTAGCCAAAAATCAACTTTGTCCTTCAAGGTTGATTTAAAGGCAATCATCTTAGTTCTATCCCTACTTTCAGGTGCTAACATGGCTAATGTTATTTCAAATTCTCTTATGTGGATAACTAGATCCTCATCATTTTTCCTTTAAAAATAGGTAATAAGTAAATGTTTTTAACCTCTACATCTATTCCTTGTGGAAAAACCAACAAGCCTTAAGGTATGATGGGTGTTCTTTGACTAAATAACTCTCCAAGGATTTGTCCTAGGTAGGGCTAACCAATTGTAACATTGGAACTCAAATTACCAAAGGAGAAAGGTATTAAACCTAAGGAAAATGGGGGAGGCATATGATGTGAAGATGATCCAATTGTATAAGTAGAGGTTACTATTGGGGTTACTATAGGACCTGGTATAGAAATAGAGACTAGTGGTGGAGTTTGTAAATTCAAAGTACTTACTAGTTGGGTAGTTCCCCCAATTGTGGTTACATAAGTTGATATCGGGGTAGTATTTTGAGACATTACTGCTATAGTTGACCTCATGGATGATATTGTAGTGGTTGAAGTATTAAATAATGGATTAATAGATATGAAAAAATTATTTTGTGTTTGTTCTTTTAAATTTTGCTTTGTCAAAGGGGAAGAATAATCAAAACTTGATTGTATTGGTTCCCCTAGGTTTTGTCTTTGATTAACTGTTGGCACATTTGGCCATTTCATGAAGCAGGCTTAAATTAGTTGGAATATTTTGTTCAAAGATAGCACAATCCCTGGTTACAAAATTGCAGTTTAATATTGTGAGTTGATAGGGAGCAAGCCAATGATAAATAATCTTGATGTTGAAGTGTTTGAATGTCAAGTTATAAAAATTGGAATTTAAAAAAAAAACTAAGGATGGGATTATTTACTACTAAAGGATATACTCCCTGTTAATCATGGATAATACATTATCGGATTATTCAAAAATCGGATTATCAAAGGGTCAGGTTATCAAAGGATTGGACTGGCCATCGTATTAGCGATCAAGCCCTGCACATGGAGGAGGCAAAAAAAAAAGAAAAATGCGATTAATGGCCACCGCCGGAGCAGGAACGAACTACATGCAATTTTCAAGAATGAATAACGCAAAAAATTCAACACAAGGGGTCAGATCCGAAGGCAAGCGCACATGAAGAAAACAGAGATGGCGGAAAACTTGCGTGCACAGGAAAAAAGGGCAACTAAAATGGCATCTTGCAGAAAAGGAAAATGAGCAGTCCGCCCCAAAAATTATCAGTCATTCAGCTCAGCATCAAAAAAAATGCGAGCGATCATGGAAATGTTGTTGAATCAAGAGCTATCGCAAGCTGAAAGCCCTATCCCTGGTTGAAAACCTGAAATGACCTTGCAGTATTGCCGATTATTCAACATTTATTATGGCTCCAACTGATGAAAATTTAAAACAGGCACTGGACAGAGACCCGAAACCCTTAGCGCTGAGAACCATTCATGAGCACCATTGTTACTGCCGATATCGTTGCATCATCCGCGGGCATCAAACCAATCTGGACTTTGCCGTTGAAGTCGTTGCCTTTTTGCTCACCGATCTGAGCGCAGGTCACCGTGACGGAAGGACAACCGAAAGTGCAAAGCCAAAATTTTCAAACCGTAACATCAAAACTTGCAGGCGGTTGCTGATCCAGATGGAACACACAGCCACGTTTCCTAATACGGTGGCAGAGTCTTCTCCCTTGAAGGCAGTTGCTAGAACGTCTTCGATCAAAGAAGATATTTTGAATCAGTTGCAGGACCAGTGGCTTCGCCTTTGGGCTCGTATTTCTGGTTATTCCGAATTCTAATTATCGGATGCAAGATAAACTTAACCACCGCTACTACCAAAAGGGAAAGATTATATTGGATTTTTTATAAAATCTTAGAGCTTAGTGACACTTAGGAATTTAAATTAAATTAGGCTAGATTAAGTTCTAATCTTTAACCAAATATTTTGCTAAGCAAGACTTACAAGTAATGTCCCAATTAAATTAAATTAGATCACATTAGGGATGCTACAAATCAACATATGGATTACATCTCCACTTATGCATTCGAATATATACCTATATTTACACATTAGCCCATGCATCAAATCCATGGTTACTACCCTATCACTACATGAAATAAAATATTTTTATGATTTAAAAGGGAAAGAACAGAACAATTATGAGATATTCATATGAAAGGAGACATTTGGCTATTATCACTTTTATTTATATAACTAAATTATAGCCTTTTTTATCTCTTTGGTGGTTGCAACCATCCAAAATTGTTGTAACTTACCTAACTTGTTGGACAAGAAATCTCCTAGCTTGTTGGGCAAGTAATTTTCTAATTGGATAGTCCAATTACTTGGGAGAAAAGTTAGGTGAGATATTTTTGAGATATTTTTAAAATGTAACTTTCCTACCTACCTTTTAACCCTATAAAAAGGCTTCAAGGGTCAAGTAGAGAAAAAGGGAGATGGGACTTTTGGGATCACACTACATCATCATCACTTCTCACATCAAAGAAGATTTGTAAAGAAGATTGCTTGCAAGATGGCTTGTTAGAATAAAGATTTCAGCCTCTTTGTCATGGTCCTATGAGTTATGCATTTCATTTTTTGTTTTGTTTAAATTGCTTAGCTAGTGGTTTAGATAGTATCATCCTTGGCAAGTAATTTTGAGATTTTTAGATTGCTCTTATCGTTCTTGTTGCCCGAAAGAAATTTCTATTAAAATTTTGCCACAGAAGCGCTTGTGTCTAAAAGCCTTAAGAGCATTTTAGTAGTAAATTTTTTTATTATGCAACGTATGGGAACTGCTATTGGGATTGTTGTAAGAGAGCCTCTGTTTGTAGTCAAGTCGTTGAATAATTCAGTAGTCGAGAGGGTTCAAAGAATCTTTGGTATTTTGATGGGACCTGAATAGTTTCTTTTTATCTTTAAAGTGAATTCTCGTGGTATTTCAATCAGAAATTGTCAATTCTTTTAAAGGTTCTGTTTGAATGCAATCGTTGACATCTATTATCTAGTCAAAATGGAGTCTCGTACGTGGTAGTTTACATAGCAATTTTTGGTAGCATAGTAGGATTGTCTTGAAGATATTGCTTGTTTGAACCTTGGAAGTTTGAACAATTCGTAGATATTGAATTTGGGATAGCTTTATTGCGAAGTATTTACTCGTGTCATTTTACCTTGTTTAAATATTTGAGGTCTACACAAATCCGCTTTCTTTTCTGTCCGCTTATTTCCATCGAATCTTGCTTTATTTCTAGTTTTCTTGTGGAACTATCTCTTTCTCTGGGGCAATTAGGAGTAGATTGTGGAGTTGTGCTCAAATGTTTTTGCAAAATTTTATTTGTTACAAGTAGGTATTATAAGGACTGCGTAGACTAGGCAGTTGAACAAAATAGGAAATTTTCAAGAACTCACAGTACTTGGCAAAGTTGGCTGAATCTCTTTAAAGTAAGTCATTTGTAGTTCACATACAACGCAATCGTTACATTTCTCACAACTGCATGCCGCAACAGCACACACACATACTCACATTAACTACTAAGTTTATTTGGAGGTATTGGGCCTTGGTGTTGCCAGAGACCAGTAGGCACCTAAATCCTGTTCGAGGACACTCGTTGGTGGTCGCGTCCCAAACGGTCGCCAACAGTTCTTTTGGCGCTAGAAGGAGGGCTAAAAATTAAGCCTCTAGGTTCATAAGCCTTATACTTTTAGTACATCAAGAATTATTTGTAAGGCTTAAGAATTAGATACTATTTTCAGTTCATGACCAAGAAATCTGATAGTTTGGAAGATTTCAAAGTTTCAAAAGATATTCTAGATTCTAAGACTGATTCTTCATCAGAAGAAGAACAAAAGAAAGTTTTTGAATTGGGAACAAGTAGTGGAGTGAAAACTAGAAGATCAAGAAGATCACCCATTATATCTGGTTTATCAATTCGTAAGAGAAGATCTAGAAAGTCTAAGAGTTCAACATTTCAAAGGAATAGGATGGCAAATCCTTGGCAAGGAGTTACACCATTAGGATTTCAAAATTACAATGATATTCCTAAGGTAGTTTACAAATATTTGCCTGAGCCTTTCATTCCTGGAAAAGCTTATTTAGCTGAAGAATATATTCACATGTTTGAGTTAGCTTTAGCTCATGCAAATATTCAACATCAAGATCAAGCTTGTAGGTTGTTTGTATCAAATCTAAAGGATATGGCTCAGATTTGGTATTCGAACTTACCAAGTAATAGTATTACAAGTTGGGATGACATGAAGAATCTTTTCTTAGCCCAGTTTGGTAATCAATTAGATCAACAACAACTATACTGTGGGCTGATACAAGCTAAGCAAGGAGTTAAAGAGTCAATTAGAGATTTTAACATCAAGTTTCAACGAATTTGTGGACTCTTTCAAAGACAATATAGGCCATCAGAAGAAATGCTTAAAGAAACTTATCTTAAGGCTGTCAACCCCAACATTTCAATTTGGTTAAGGAGAACTCCAAACTTAACTACACTAAATGACTACTTTAGTGAAGCTATACAGTTAGAAAAATAGTTGAACTTGAATCCTGAAGAAAATATTGCAATTCAAAAAAGAGAAGAAAGAGTTATGATTCCTATGCAAGATTTTGCTCAATTTAAAGCTTTACCAGGTCCATCTCATGTTAAGATAGAGCAAGAACATGAAAGAGTAGGATCTGAAAAAGGACAATTAATGAGAGATATGTCTAACAAAATAGTGAAGCTTGAAAAAGCATTGGCAAGAGTTAATATCAAGGAAGAAAGGAAAAATAGAAAGCATAAACATCAAGACACTAAGTTAGTAGAAGATGAGGATGAAAGTGATCTTATTATGTCCAACTTTCTTGATATTGAATCTGATAATGAGTTATCTAGTGTTCATTATGCAAGTAAATCTTCTAGCAATGGATCTAGTGATACTTCTTCTCTATCAAGTTCTGAAGAAGATATGTCTTCAGATGAAGAATGTAATAACAATGAGGAAAATGGATATAATCTTCGATCAAAAGAAAGATTAACTACTTCTAGACCCCCAAATGTTATTACTGATCCATCTACTAAGAGAAAAGCTTTTGAGCCAAATAGAAGAGATAAGAATAAAGGTAAAGACAATCAAGTAGAGCAAAGCACTCCAAATCAGTCTTTTAATAAATGGATAAAGAAACCAAGCTTTATTGGTGATGGAGAGTATGATTTGATTGAAGACCTTAAACATGTCAAGGCCAATATTAGCCTTTATCAGTTGCTTCAAATAGGAGATCAGCAAAGAAAGGCTTTAGAGTTCATTAAAGGTAAAAGGAGAGTTAGAGAATCAGAGTTAAGTTATGTGTCTAATAATGATGAGAAATTAAAGACTTCATATGATAAGGAAGCTCCTCCTTTCCTTTTGACAATGAAATTGAAGGATAAATACTTACACAATTGTTTGGTTGATTCTGGAGCTACGTCTACTATAATGCCATTGTCTATATGTAAGAAACTTGGTTTGATTCCTGAAAAATCAAATAAAAAGATTGTTCAAGTGGATAAAAGTAGAGTGAAGATTGTGGGTCAATTACCAAATGTTCTATTGGAAATTGCTTCTGAACCTCGCATCAGAAGTAGAGTAACTATTCAAGTGGCAGATATACCAGATTCACATAGTCTCTTATTGAGTAGAAGTTGGAGCAAGAATTTCTCAGGTTACATATCAACAGATTATTCTCACATGTGGTTACCTTGGAAAGGAGAACCAAATCAGATATACATCTATAGTGAACCTATGATGATTGATAACATTACTTCAAATGGAAGAAGTAAAATGGTTGAAAAAGGAGGTGTTGAAAACAAAATTTGTACACTCCAAGAAAGTTATAGTCCTGAAAAAGAACAATCAAAGCAAGAAGATAAATGGGAGTTATACTTTGATGGTTCATGTAATTCAAAAGGTGCAGGAGTCGGAATAGTTATATTCAAGAATGGTACACCTGAAATTCTCAAGGCAATTCATTTATCTTTCCCTTGTACTAACAACAAGGCTGAGTATGAAGCTTTATGCATTGGTATGAGAATAGCTCTAGATAAAAAGATCAAAGAAATCATTATAAAAGGAGATTCAAGATTAGTCTGTGAACAAGTAAAGGGTAACTGTGTTGTAAAGAGCTCATTCTTAAGACCTTATATGCAACTTGCTTGTAAGCTGTTAGAGCAATTTCAACATTGCCAAATAGAGCATATAAATAGAGCAGAGAATCTTATAGCAGATGATTTGGCAAAGGCAGCTTCAACATTGGATATGCAATTATTAGAGAGTTACAAAGATGTCATGATTGAAGAAGAACATCAGCCATCAGTACCAGATAATATAAGACATTTACAAGTATTTGAAGATGATGATCAAGTACTAAGATTTATAAAAAATAAACAAGAATTTGAGGATCAAGTGATACCTGAAACGTCATCAAATTCCAAAGCTAATTTCATTCCAAAGAAGATGATTGATTTTGAACATGAGTTCAAGAAAAA
The DNA here is from genome assembly GCA_015680685.1 of Gnetum montanum. NCBI lineage: Eukaryota > Viridiplantae > Streptophyta > Gnetopsida > Gnetales > Gnetaceae > Gnetum > Gnetum montanum. The sequence goes on along the minus strand of MNCI01008302.1, from coordinate 925 downwards.
TTTACTTACTGGAAAAGACATACAAAACCCAGATAAACATGCTTTCGAGATGGTAAATTTTGGATTAGACAAGACACCAAAAATGCTAAATGTTGCAAAGGAAGGAGATTCAAATTTCAAGTAAGAGTTGTTATCATGTCTACAAGATAATTTGGACAATTTTGCTTGGTCTTATGATGATCTTAAAGCTTTTCGGCAAGATGTGATGACGCATAAGATTCCTTTAATGGAAGGTTGCAAAACAGTCAAGCAAAGACAAAGGAAATTTAATCCATCGTTTGAACTAGCTATGGAAGCCGAAATCAAGAAGTTGTTGCAAGCACAAATTATATATCTAGTACGATATTCTACATGGCTTGCTAATCTTGTCCCAGTAAGAAAGAAAAATGGTGATATAAGACTTTGTGTAGACTTTAGAAATCTCAATGATGCTTCAAAAAAGGATAAGTATCCACTTCCAAGAATTGATGAGATGCTTATTAAAGTCTCAGGTTGTCAAGTATATTCTTTCTTAGACGGTTTCTCAGGTTATAATCAAATCATGGTAGATAAGAATGATAGATACAAAACATCATTTATCACCAAATGGGGAACTTTCGCTTACCAAAGAATGTCGTTCAGATTGTCCAATGCTAGAGCTACTTTTCAAAGAGCAATGGATTTAGCATTCAAGGATTTATTAGGAAAATTCGTAGTAGTTTATTTGGACGATATTACAGTATTTTTTTTAAAAAAAGAAGATCATATTGATCATCTTCAGCAAGTATTCGATAAATGTCGTGAGTTTGGTATTTCATTAAATCCTAAGAAGTGTATCTTTGGGGTTAAATCTAGAAGTTTATTAGGCCATGTGATATGTCAAGAAGGGATTTCCATAGAAAAATCCCGAATTCAAGTAGTACAGAATATTGAACACCCCTCTAGT
>MNCI01008300.1:12870-32352 GCA_015680685.1 Gnetum montanum | reverse complement strand
CATGCTAGCATACAAAGGTTCATGTCTTTCTTGTTTCCATCCTTAGATTTTTCTTTGCAAGTTTAACACTCTAAGTATGTCTGATACTTTTCATTAAATAGTTCTAGCATTATATGCCATCAATGAATTAATTCTGGTTCCGAAGACTAGTACTATCTTTCTACTTCCTTGATGAGCATTCTAGTGAATAGCTTAAGCTTTTGCTAATTATTTTCAATATTTTGTAATGCATAAGCATTGTGAAAGGCTTGTAGATGCATTTGAGGATCTAAGTTATATTCGCCTTCAAATCTAGGGATATTGTTCTTATCTAGCTACTTGATTCAACTATCTTTCACATGCCTACTATGAATTCTAATAGCCTTTGAGATGTTGAGCATATTTCAAGTGGCTAGTAGAGGTTCATCATCATGATCTCAATTATTCCTATGATGTCCTCTACCATCTCTTCATTCATGGAAATATCTGTGATTATCATTGTTGTTCCACCACCTACGGTTCTTTTTAAATTTGAAGGATGAAGCTAATCTAGATGAAGAGGATGAAGATGAAGAATGACAACCACCATTGTGGTGTTTATCACTTCCTCTCCATTTTTCATTACCACAATCCTTAGAGTGCTCATCATTATGCTTCTCTAAGTTCCCATTTCGACTTCCTTTCTTAGATCTCCCACAATCATGACACTCGTTGTTACTAGAACCTGAATTATTGATCACTAAATTAGGATTTGGGTTTAACTTCCCTTCACCAAAGTTAAGAGGTGAAGAACATGTTGAGAATCCTTAGAAAGAGGTTCCCCAATATTTTTTTGATCTATTAGGAATAAGAACTTTGTGAACCATTTTCCCTTCATGGCTTTGTCACAGTTTTCCTATTGCTGGTCTCATTTGTGTTGTGTCTTAGTGGGATCATAGTCCCAGAAGTCATGATCTTTCACAATGTATTCTTTGTGAAGCTCCTCAATGTCCAACCTTATAATACTTTGGAGTAGCATGTTGGAAACAAATTGGTCAAGTGGCAATACAACATTCCCCTCTAAGTCCTTCCACCACATTTGTTCATCTTGATGGAGGACGTAAGTGAAATTGCATATAAACTCATCAAGATGCGTGTACACCACTCTACATTCTTATGTTACTATTGACTTAGAATCATCTTGCCTATGAGAAGAAGAAGACATTTTTTAGAAATAGTTTCTCAATGTTCTTGTAATATAATTTTTCTTAATTGTTATGATTAAATTTTGGCAAGTTTATTTCAATGATGTTAAGTAATTTTCACTAATCCTATATTGATAGTGCATAGTACTAGCTAAGATTTCTTAGTAACAGTTCCAATGATGAGCAAAAAAATACCCCTACACCCAACCATATGAACCACTAAGGAGTTCATGCATGATCCAGTCAAATTCCATAGGTTCCTAGTATTCTTTTATATAAAATTCAATCTAGGGGGTGAATCTAGTGTTGGAACAATTGTTGTTTTCCCAAATATACTTTTGAGGCTTAGTTGTATGGTTATATGTAATTGAGGCACATGATTTTTATCTTTTTTTATATATTTTTTTTGCCTAAGTTTGGTAATCAATTGATAAAAAATTAATTAACTAATTCAACTAATTTAATTACTAATTAATAATGAACTATTCTAACATAAGCATCTAGTCCCACTTTCCATACACATCCTAAGCACGTACAACACTATTGGGTGATCAAGCATTAAGCACTACTAGGATTACCAAGCATTATACATATGCTCGAAGTGGTCATACTTATGTATGCAAGTCTATTTAACTTAATTAATTAATTACTTAAATTTTTAATCATCATAGCTTAATCAATCACTTAATTAATAGAAATAATAAATGCATAAATAAATCATTATTCTAGTCCAAGCTATGCAACATTTATTAACTAGCTCATCTTTATTGCTATAAACACTATGGTGCTTAGGTACAATAGTGCTCAAATAAAGATCTGTACACTTCTTGAATCTTACTGTGAGCGCTAAGAAAATTATTCTATCTCTTATGGAGACAAACTGCAAGAATTTTGCTAGCAACTAAAGCACTTCCTCCATTAACATAACTAGGATTTCATATTTATAGACCTACTAGGGTGCCACATTGACAGGTACACATCAACATGGGAAACCCTACATCAATGGGATCTCATCAATGGATTTGTGTTAATTACATTCCATCAACAAAGCTAACCAAAGACACTTCATCAACAGTGAAATGGTAAGAAATCCATGAAAACACTCAGGCACTCAAGAGGATACGCAAGTGCATAGAGCATCGAATCCCCTTGAACTCACATCCTTATCAATCCATTTAATCCTTTCCAAGTTTGGAAACTACCAAAGTCACAAGTTCATTAAAAGTTTTATTAAGGAAGGGATCTCATATTTCCAAAACAAGGAACACCATAGAGTTTGTGGATCGGTGGATGATGTGGACTCACTACCTATTTCATGAAAAAGATACCATATCTTAGTTTCAATATCAAAATTCAAAGATAGAACCCAGACATTAGTAGTCAAATAACATTATACTACCATCAAGCAACTTTAGTTGCATTGTGTCCCATTAGCAAGAAAGCAAAAACAAGATAAAATAAACCAAATAGAGTAAAATGTAAAAGAGAATATCAAATATTTAAGAAAAAAACTACTAAAAATGTTGTAAAAAAAATGGTGTAAAACAAAAAAGTGTAAACATTAAGAAGTCATTTCGTATTATCAGAATGGATGGCCATCTTCCCCATGACTGAGTTGAAAGGAGGAGATCCATCCAAGGAGGTTTTGTGAGCACTAGCTCTCTTAGGCTCATGGAAAGGTTTGATTTGTTGTATGTTGACTAGTAATTTTTTATTTGGACTTTTAGGTTTGTATATCAACATGTCCCAAGAAGGAAAGGTTTCATAGATAATGTAAGGCCCTTTCCACAATATCTAGAACTTAGTTCTTTCTGGCACATGTGTGGGGTTCTAGTAAAGGACCTTGTCTCTGGGTTGAAATCTTACTTTCCTTATTTTCAAGTCATGGTGTTATTTGTTGAATGTATTTTGCAACTCATTAGATGACAAGGCTAACAATCAGTTCTCATTTAGCAAGTTGAGGTTCATTAGTCTTTCTTTTTGTGCTAGACTTAGTTTAAGGTTCTGATCATAAGCTATTGGAAGTGTATGGAGCTAAGATTGAATAAGAAGAGTTGACAAGTTTCCATACACTAGCTCATACAAAGAATATCCTATAGGGAGTTTCCAAGTAAAGCGGTAGGCCCAAAGGGCATCATCGATTTTCATGCTCCAATCTCTCCTATATTTTCTAACTATTCTTATTAAGGTCTTAGTGATTTCTCTATTTGTTACCTCTACTTAACCATTGGCTTGGGGTGGTAGGGTGTTGTTAATTTATGTTCTACCCCCAAGCATTGCATGAGCTTCCAAAAGGTGGTTCCTGTAAAGTAAGTACCATTATCAAAAATTAGTGCATGTGGCACTCCAAACCTATGTACAACATTTTGTTTCAAAACTCAAGTATCTATAGAGGATGTATAGTTGATGATATTTATTGCTTCTACCCATTTCATACAATATTCAATAGCAACTATGATGTATTTTTTTTCATTTGACATGGGTGTGATGAGATCCATAAAGTCAATGCCCTAAATGTTGAAGGGTTCTAGTGATTGGATACACTACTGAGGTCCATCCATTTGAGTAGTCATCCCACCATCACATTGATAGTATTTACAAGAGTGAACGAATTGGTGAATGTCCCTAAATATTTTTGGCCAATAATCATGCATCTTCTAACATAGTGGCTCCTATAAGGACCCTCATGAGCATCTTGGAAAATGCATAGTTGATTAGCATCAAGAACACACCAATCAACTAAGCCATCAATGCACACCTTGTAGAGATGTCCATTGATCTCCATGAAGTATTTCATTTAGTGAATAAACTATTTTTTTATCCTATGATCCAACTCTTGAAACATCTCTTGAGTGAGAAGATAGATGAGAATGCCATCATACCAATTAGGCTCATTAGTCACTTATTCATTTATAGCACCAGCAAAGAGGAGTTTATCAGGAAATTGATTAGAAAGTGGGCTCTCTTCATCTTTGCTATTCCATATTAGCCAATATAACTGATCAATAATGACATTCTTGATTTTCTTTCAATCCAACATCATAAGATCAATTCCTATAAGATCACAGGCCACTATATGCTATAAGGGCTCACCATCGATTTGTTCATCATAAACCAAATTACACTATGTTCTATGTGCACAAATACCTTATACCCAAGCATAGAGTGCCTAAATTTCTCCAATGCATAACCCACCATCATCAATTCTTTCTCTATTGTGGTGTAATTTAGTTGTGCACCCACAATTCTTCAACTCATATAGTAAATATAGTAAGGATATTTTTGATCACCAACTATGTGAGCATGACTCTTAAAGCATGATTTGATGCATCTGTCATGATATNTCACCAACTATGTGAGCATGACTCTTAAAGCATGATTTGATGCATCCGTCATGATATGAAATGTTCTGGACTAGTTAGGTGCTCATAGAATTGGAGTTTCTATAAGCTTTTACTTGATTTTCTAGAATTCATTCTCACATTTGTTAGTCTAGATGAATGAAGCATCCTTCCTTGTAAGTTCTACCAATAGTTTGGAGATGTTGCAGGACGGCACTCTTAGGAAGCCCGCTCTCAAGGAGACCACTCCCCATAAGGGCACTCTCAACGAGGGTGCTCAAGAGAGAACGCTCCCAATTAGAGTGTCCTCAGGGAGACTGCTCTCAAGGAGGGCGTTTTTAGGGAGGGCACTCTTAGGAAAACCGCTCCCGATGTAATATAGTGTTATTTTTCAAATTTTGCAATACTAACATGTGTGTTTTACTAGACACACATTGTTACAATAAATAACAATAAATTGTAGGGGTTAGGAGAAAATAAAAAAATATTCCTAAGGTGACACCCCATCATAATCAATATAAAAAGATCACAATATGCAGGTGATCTTTGAGATCATAGAAAATCTCTTTTTATATCTCTTTGGTGTCCCCGGGTAAATTCTTGGATGACCCTTATTTTATCAAGGTCCACATTAATCTCACTTGTGATATTTTATGCCCTAATACAATGCCCTCTTGGACCATCAGATGGCTCTTTTGTCAATTAAGTTGAAGGCTGGTCTTCAAACACCTTTTAGTACTTACTCAAGGCAGTCTAGGGCTTGCTCAAATGTAGTGCCATAGGTGGAGAAGTCATTTGTGAAGACTTACACCTCACTACCAATCTACTATTGAAGGATGCTTAGAATAAGGTGTTGGAAGGTTGCAAGGCCATTGCACAAATCAAATGGCATCTTTTTATATGCAAAAGTCCCCTAGGAACTCATAAATGTGGCTTTGGCTTAATCCTCACCTATAATTTGGATTTGGTTATAGCCACTATAATCATCCAAAAAGCTATATTAGTAATTCCTAGAGATGGTGTACAACACTTGGTCTACAAATAGCAATGAAAATTGATCTTTGTAGGTTATCGTGTTTAACAACTTGAAGCCAATATAGATCTTCCACTTGTCATCCTTTTTTAGCACTACCACAAGTGGGCTAATCCACTCAATATTTGCTATGGGATAGATGAACCCCACCTTGAGGAGTTGTTCAATCTCCTCTTTGATGATCTACTTCAATTTGAGATTCAACCATTACTACAACTACCTCTTTGGCTTCATGGAAAGATCTATATAAATGCGATGCAGGCATATCCTAGGATCAATCCTAGTGAGTTCAGGAAATGACCAAGCAAATGTTATTGGTCATTTGTTGATCACCTTCAATGGCTTCTCTTCTTGTTTAGGAGAAATATTGGCATAAATTATCACTAGCTTTCCATTGTTCAGAAAAGCATATTCCATGCTAGCATGTAGAGTTTTCAACTCTAGGGGCTCCTTTTTGAAACTTTCAAGGATTTGCAACTCTCCCCAATTAGTGTTATTAGGTTCATCATCAAAGATTTTATGATGAACTTGATCTACTTCATTCATGTCTTCAAAATAGGCACTTATCAAGTTCTCAGTTGTTTCCATGCATATTGTTGAGCTACTATTAGGATTAGCAATCAACCACTGGGTTCCCTCTTGTTTTGTGACTGCTACAGATAGGCACCTTTGAATTTCAAACACATTTGCATACTATCTACATGCTGTGATGGATGTACTTTTTATGAACCACAATTTTTGCACATAGTTGCACCTTGTATCACTATACACAATGCATCAAACTCTATTCTTGTCTATCTTCCTAAATGCATTTGTATTGGAAATCTCCAAGGAGATGTCTTTGTTTCCCACCCATGGATCAATGGTGTTCAACCAAGCCCTTCCAATGATGATTGGTAAGTCCACCTTGTAATTATCAACATAGATTACCATAAAGTCAACAACATAGGACCACCCACAAATAATGATCATAATATCCCCCACTAGCCCCAAAGGAATAGTGATGGACTAATTTTTCAACTCAAGATGAATGTTGCTTTTCTTGAGTGGAGGTAGGTTCCAAGCTTTGTATATCTCATGAAAAATAATATTTACACCAAAACCTAAATCTATAAGATCCTTGCAAGGCTTGTCCCTAGTAATTTACAAGTAAATAAGTAGACTCCCAATATCAAATCTTGTCCTAGAAAGGTGGCCAACCTTAGTCCAATCAGTTACCGCATGGGTCAACATGATGATATGCACTTTAGGAGGTGTTTGATTTCAAGGAGACTCAAAGGATGTAGATGCAAAGAATGAGGGAGAAGTAGGGCTATCAAACATGTATGTATAGGAGGGCTTTATAGGACTATTGGTTTGGAAGAATGGTCTTTTTTGGGACTTATTTTCCAAATCATGAAACTGAGGAGTTGGCTATAAGTTAATAACCCTTGTGCCATTATGTTGCTATGGCTAGGCTATAATTTCATCCTACATTAATGGAGTAGGTGATAATTTGTTGAGGACAAAGGAACATGTGCAAAAAGATGAGGAGGGTAGTGAGGAAATCAGGATTTCCCTCTTAGAGATTAATCTCTGTAGTATGTAGGAGGGTATTAGTGATGTTAGAATGAAGCATGACTAGAAGAGTCATGTGAGGAAATAGGTTGTTAAACATAGTACCCATATGGATTAGGTTACCGATAAGGATACTACTACCTTAGTTCTAGCATCCCTCATGACTATGGGTGCTACCACTAATGGTAGTTCTCATAACATTGTGGTGGAGCTCCACTCAGATAGTAGGCTTGTTGTTGATGGAACTACCTAGGGTTACCTTGAGGATAAGGCAACCTGTTGGGTTCTTGCCTTCTAGACAATCTAGGATTTAGAGCATACACCCTAGACTCTTATAAGTGTGACACAATAAGGCAACATCCCTTAGGATGTTCATAGTAGCAGATGTCACATCCACCATCATCATTTGATTTAAAGTCCATAACCTCGTCTACTCTAATAGCCTTTTTCTTACCCCTTTGGTGGGGATGTTCAACTTCCTTCCTTATCCTGCGATCATGATAACTACTTTTCTCTTTGAATTCCTTTACTATTTTTAGAGTAGTTTAGAACTTTTCATCCAAAGAGTTCCACATTTTATCTACTTTGGCTAAAATTTCAAAAATATATTTTTGAATTAGCAAGATCTTTCATTGCACCACCTCATCAAGTGGTGCCCCCTCCTCATTTTCATAGAACTATATCTCCATTTTTTGGAAGGAAGGATCATGGTTATACTCCTCTGCACTTTTTCTTTTTCTCAACTCTCCTTCTTCTTTAGTAACCTACTCAATCAGCATTTTAATCTAATGGACCCTTAATTCTAAAAGCCTCCCTTATGCATAGATCCCAAGAGTTCCCTGTTTTTCTATGTGAAGCCCATCTATGATATGGTGGAGCTGCTTCCTTTGAGAATAATCATGGCCATGACATTAGTTCAAGATAGAATAATACCTATCCATGGCTACATCCAAGGGTTCATGTGTTTCCTATTTCCAACCTTGAATTACTTTCTAAAGTTGGACACCTAGGAGTACATTTGATACTTATTATTATAGATCTCAAGTATCATATTGTATCTGAGGATTGGTTCTGTCTTGAAGGACTGGTACTGCCTTCTTTGATGAGTAGCCTTGGGAACAACTCTAATTTTTACCCTTTGTTCTCTATGTTCTATAAGGCATAGGCATCGTGAAAGGCTTGAAGATAGTTTTTTCAACCTAAATTATATCCCCTTTCAAACTTAGTGATATTGTTCATATCCAACCACTTAATTCTCCTATCTTTCACATGCCTTGTTGCAATTCTCACTACCTCTACAATATTGTACATGTTCCTTGTTGCAAGCAAAGGCTCATCATGGTCATAGATTTTATGATGGCCATGAAGCCCATGATGTCCTCTACTATCCTTTCTTTCATGTTGGTTAGCCTTCCTTGATTTCCCACACCCCTAGTCTCAACTAGTCCGATGGGCCCTACAATCATCTCTATCCCACTAGTCACCTCCATCATGGTCACATCCTTTGTAGCTTCAGTTGTAGCTAGATGAGGAAGAAGAGAATGATGAAGATGAATAGGAAAGAGGATTATTACCATGACAATTCTTTCCACCCTCTCTCTTTTGGTCACAACCATTATCATCATCATGATGCTTGTCCCTGCCCTTGCCATCACTCCCACCTTTGGTTTTTCCATGATCATGGGACCTGTTCTTACAGTGGATTGTTTACAGTGGATTGTAAATTTTGGTTCAAGCCCCCTTCATCAAAACCAAGGGGAGGAGAGTTAATAAAATAAGAACCCACATAAAAGGAATCCTCACTATCTTTTTGGCCCAACAAAAACAAGCGGTTATTGAACTATTTCCTCATTGAAGCTTCATAAAAAATCTCCTATTGTCGATCTCTTTTGCATTATTCCTTAGATGGGTGGTCATCCTAATAGTTGTGATCCTAAAAAATGTATTCATCATTGAGCCCCTAGATGTCCAACCTCATAATAGCTTGGTACAGCATCACAAGAAATAATTGATTAGGTAGCAACATAATGTTGTCCTCCATGTCCCTCCACCACAACTATTCATCCTTATGCAAGATGTAGGTGAAGTTTTCACATACTCATCGAGATGAGTATATACCACTTTGCATTGTTAGTGCACTGGTGGATTTGACCATTCATTCCTTTGTTGATTGGAAGTCTGCTCTAACCTTTTGATGAGTGACGAGGTACCCCTACACTCAACCATATGAATACGAGCGTTTCACGCATGATCCGGTCAAACTCCACAAACAGGCTAGTTCTAGTATCTAGATGGCTACTCATTGACCGTAGTTCATTTTCTTTCCACCTAGACTAGTATTTGCTTTTTCATGTATGGTTTAGTCCAGAGTGAGGTGTATGATGTGTTCTTAAACTAATGCTACTCCTAGAGATAATTGAGAATAATATTTAATTAAGCTAGGAGGAAAGGAGAGAGAGAGAGTTAAACTAATAGGAGATAGGGAGAGATAATCTAAGCTAGCCTAAGTGCGATGAGCATCCATTCCTTGATCATCCATACACATCTTAGGCCTCGTGCACGACTACCACTAGGGATTACCAAGCACATGGCCCAAGTACGCTACTAGGATACCAAGCAATCACATGTAGATGCTCGTGATCAAGTCGTACTCATTCTATGTTTAAGGAGTTTAAGGTGAAGAGATATTAACTACAAAAACAATAATTAAATAATTAAACTAAGTGGATGCTACAATGATGAAGTAATCTTGATCTTTATTTCCAGTCATGTACGTGTCCAAGTACGTCACACTCGAATAAAGGATGTCGTACAATTACAATCATCACACTACGGGCATGCACTAGGAGAAAGGGTTGAGAGGAAAAAATAACAAAAATACTCTAACTAAACTAACTCCTAAAACTAACCAAAAACTGCTAAAAATGACTACTTTCACGTGCGCCTACACATGTATTTATAGGTCTGCATAGGAGTTGCAATATCGCGTATCTGATATCGTGACCTAGCTATGATATCATGTACCTAATATCGAGGCTTTGATATCGGGGGTTCGATATTGTAGCCTAATGAATTACAATTCATCATACCCCCACAATTGAATGAAAACACATCCTCGAGTTAAAAATGAGAACAAGCTCTATTTATTACACAGTGGATAGGTATGAAATTATTGGCTGACTAATGATTTATTCATGCCATAGTGGAGAACTCAATAGGAAAAAATTGGGACACAACACACAATTACAAAATTACAGCAGTAAAAAATTGCAAAGTTGCAAAATTCTAAACTTTATTTGGCTCATGTGGTTCTAGGTGGTGGTGGCTCCTCCATGGGTTGCTTCCCCTTGTATTGTGCTCCAGGTTTTGGGATTTGATGATGTTGAAGTAGTTATTGGAGCTTCTCCTCTTTTGTTGGGGGATCCTGTGCTATCCATGCTAATGCTCCAATGCTTAATGGGGTTGGCACCTCCAATAGGCAAGGTAGTTGAAGGAACATCTTATTTGCCTTGATGTACCAGGCAACAAACAACTGTCATTCCTTCTTGTAGGCTCTAGCTTTGTCCCTGTACTCCTAAAAATCTATAAGCCATCGAACCAAATCTATTGTAGCATATTTTTGTCCTTGGTAGCTTGCTTTAACCACCTCCAATTCAAAATTTGCAGCTTCTAGCTTCTACAATGTTTTCTTGTGTTCTACAAATTCTGCTTCATACTTGGTGTAGGTGGTAGCTACCTGCCTCTTGAGCTCTATCCTTGGGCACCCTGCTATCAACATGGCTACATTATCATACCGCAAATTTTACAACTCCATGTACTCTGTGAGATCCTGAATCTATAGGTTTCAACTTTTAAGTTCCGCCTGGTGGGCAAATGCATATGTATCCAATATGGCCTGCCAATTAATGTGTTGACCACTGAAAGTGTTGATGTGGGCCTTGGCCATATGAATCTCTTTTTCGATAACTTCCTTGTACATTCCCACCTGGTCTAAGAATTTCTCCTTTAATTTTTCATATCTCTTGGCCTTGTTTTACCACTCGCTTATTTCTATGGTCATCTTTTGACGAATGGCACATACCTCCTCCATTGAGAGGGTTCGCTTTTCTCTGGCCAAATAGTTCATGTTCTAGTTAACCCTAATCAACTATTCTCATAGCCACTAAATATTTTCTTTGAGAACGTTCTTTTATTTCTCCACAGAGGTCAACCGAAGATTACTGGCAACAAGCTATTTATTCTTTTCTTGTAAGGTCTTGAGTGCCTTGGCGTGCACGTAGGTTTGTGCTTGTTCCTTGGAGGCATCCTAGTTGGCCTTCCCTTTTCCTCTGCCACTCTTTTATTTTCTTTCAGTAATTTGTTAAGTTGCTCTACCCTGAATGTGTCTAGCTATTCTACAGGAACAAACTGAGAGGGATCCCGCTATGCAACTGGGTTACAAGCCTTTCTTGTAGTCTTGAAAATTCCAATTTTATGTGCTTAACCCTTATGTCTATCATGAGTAGCTTCCCTTTGGTGAAGATGAGGTCTGATTTTGCTATCATAATATCTTGTGGGATGTCAAACAAGGACATCATCACCTATCCTATTTGTAGCAATCAATCAAGCACATCCTCATGCTTTGTAGGAGTCATTGAGGGACCGGCCAAAGTTTGAGCACCCCGTGCTCCTGTGAAATCTACTAGTGGCACAACAAGGATGTTAAAAGATTCTTTGATGTGATCTATGACCACATCTATAGCTCTCGCTACATCTTGGTAATGCATGACCACCACTATGGCCCCTTCGCCAATCCCCAATTGCACCTAAAAGGATGTAGCGTTCCCTAAAATTTGTTGCGACCAATAAGTCTCCCCTCCTCCTATCTAAATGGACACCTCACTCCATGCACAATCTATAGAGATAGTGGGCCATATGGTATTGTTCCTGATGCAAAAGAGATTTGCATCATCATGACTTCCCCAACTGACTGTCTCAGTGATGGCCCTGAGATGGCTCACCGACGGTCGGTAATCCTGTAACGATGGCAATGGTTGATCTCGCTGGCTCATGCTAGGCCCTGCTTCTTGTTGTTGACTGAGTCCTATGCTTGTAATTTGGCTAGGCCTTACAAGTTGAGTTATAGTGGGCCTCACTATCTGTTCTTGCTCTTGTTCTAGCTCCAATGTCTCACCAGCACTTTTCCTTGCATCTGGTGGCTTCAGCAGTTCGACATATGAAGAATTTTGGGCTCTTCTGAGGATTTCATTGGTGTATCCCTAAATACTAGCATACTTGCACAGCTTTTTGATGAGACAAGGAAAGGACAATGGAAACTTCCCTGTCTTGCATTCTTGAAACCACATTAAGATCTCCATGAGATATAGATGAGGCAGGTTAGCATTAACCTTTCCCATCAATATCACACTTCCTCTTACCACATATGTTGAAATCATATTTAATTCTTTTGTGGGAAAGATGTGATAAGTTCCAATCTTGAAGTAGATTCCCTCTTCCAACATCAATTCTCCATATATCTTATCTTCCTTACTGCATGCCCTGTTCAACCAAACCTTTCACGCATCAGCATCAGAGCGAGTGGATAGGTGAGAAACTTTCGGCCTCATATTTGGAAGGTTTAACAGTTTCGAAATGGCCTTGGTAGAAAAATCAACAGACACACCACCAATGTCAACTGTGGTGCCTTCTTCTTTATTGTGCCAAAATCGGTACGTTTCTCTTAAGTACTAAGCACCTCTTTCGAAGAGGATAGGAAATAATGGGGACCCTTTAGCTTGGTCCCTAATGGCCTTAGGAGAAAATTCTATGAAGGGTCTGAAGTTCAATTCCACGATCACTGCAACTAATGTGGACCTTTCACAGATGACCTAAACACTCTCCGAGGGAAATGTGAGGTGTGGTCCCTCTTTAAATGCTACAACAACTCCACCTTCTGCCTATTTCGATTGTACAATAGCAAGAGTCTCTTGATGGATAGTGAAGGATTGCACCTCCTACTCTGTATTTTTTTTGACAGGTGCCTATCCTCTATCTCTCCTGGGTCTCTTAGACACTCCTTAAGAGGGACCTTCTTTTTGTCCACGCTTTGGGGTCATCTGCAATCACACAGGGCCAATCATTAGTAAACTTGCTTACCAAAGTTAAGTTATACCTTACTTCCTATCTTAATGAATTTTTTCTTATTCTGTGTGATTTTAAAGTTAGAAATTTTTATGAAAATGTCCCCAAAAATTTTTAATATTTGGCCCACTTTGCTTAGGTGGCTTCAAAGTTTAATTTCTCAGTATAGATAAGGAGATGAAATTGTTTTTGGCACATGTTTATTATTTTTATAACTAATTACCCTTGATAGTGTCCTTCAAGAAATGATGAATTTCAAAAACATTTATATGCAATTTGGTATGTACCCCTCCCCCACAACTAAGTTGAACACTCCAAGTTCAAGTAGGTTCAGACAAAATGAAAATTGGAGTGCTAGTGAGCGAGTTATGGTTATTGGAACAAGAGATGCACAATCGCAAGTCATAGAAGAAAATTTGAAAAAGTCCCCCACATGAATAGTTGCAAATGATGTTGATGTTTGCTAGGGGGATCCATATATATAGATTTTAAGGATGTGATATCGCATACCTGCTAGCGGGGACCCGATATCATGACTGACCTGATATCAGGGACCTAGATATCAGGTCCTATCAAAAATAGGGTACTTGAAAAATTTACAAATTTTTTGAAACTTCAAGGTATAAACTGAGGACTGTTAGGTCAATGTAAAGGGGTCCAAGGTAATATAAACTAGTCCTGAATGCACAAAAAGTATAATGGTATAAAATCTGACAATGAAAATCATGAAGAGTATGAGGAAAAAGGACATGTGTTAGCTCATAGGAACGTTCGAATCGGAAGGATGATAAAGGAAAGAAGAATGTTGGTAATACTTGGAGAGTATTAGATGATGAGCAAGAGATGTGCTAAGAGTGCAAATTACAAGGGTTATGCAAGTGGGTCCTCCCCAAAGCAAGTTCCAACCTATAGACCCTTGCATAACCACACCTTAAAATGTCCATAGGCACTAGAAGGGTTAAATATAATCCACACTGATCTCACAAAACACATGCATGTAGATATCACCATGATGATATATGAATTCCATGTTACACAAGACATAAGTCACAATCACATAAATAGCAAGATGAGGCGAATCGTAGAAGGGATTGTAGAGAGTAGGACACGAGATAACTAGCCCAGGGTCGAATGATTCCTGCGTGTAAGGCATGATTACTGTGTCATTAGCTTGTCACTCC
The DNA here is from genome assembly GCA_015680685.1 of Gnetum montanum. Classification (NCBI taxonomy): domain Eukaryota; kingdom Viridiplantae; phylum Streptophyta; class Gnetopsida; order Gnetales; family Gnetaceae; genus Gnetum; species Gnetum montanum. The sequence goes on along the minus strand of MNCI01008300.1, from coordinate 17,957 downwards.
AAAATCAAGACCAAGTCCATTTCTCTGATCAGTGACATTACATTGCTTCATCCAATGATGGACCACCATAAGAGCACCATGAAAACAAGGTGTACGATCACTTGGCATTTCGTTCAAGGGAGGAGTGATTTTATGTTGTGGCACTCATTTTTTTTTTTTTTTGTATTGCTTAATCCAGAGAAGCCACCTACCTTTGGGCATGGGTACATGTCTTTCTAGTGGGACCCCCTAGAATAGCATTATTTTTTTCTAGTTGAATTCCTTTTGATAACTCTTATTTCCATTTTTTGTTAGATCTACAAGGATCTTAGTACAACCAAGCTGCATGATAACTCTTATAGATGCCAATAAAGAGAATCCACAAGTCCCCTTGATATCACACCCTAGCCATTCCTTCTTGGTCCATAATTTTTCACTCTGAGCATAATAACACAAAATTACTTTAAGTTTTAATGATTAGGAATATCATTGTACCCAGGGTAGAACCTCTTATTAATGGAATGGGTAGGTGGATGTTGTGGGCTCGCTATCCAAATAATTAGTTACCTGAGACTTGATAGCATAAAAAAACACCTCAACCAATGGTCACATGAGTGTTTTATTCCTAGATGAGACTACTTATAAAAAGGTAAAAAGATAAAAAGACAAAAATTCAAAGAGATCAAACAATAAGTTGAAAAGTGAAAAACTGAAAAAAAAATTCAAAATTAAAGAAAATGAAAAATATTTATTAATCCTACTTGTTATTATAATGCGGGGTATCCCCCATAACTAAATGATTGAGAATTTCTAGGATTAATAAATAAAGAACTTGGATCCTTGCATGTTGAAAATATTGCGACTCAATCATACTTACCCCATTGGGGTTCACACACTTGATTAGATTTGACATAGTGGGCAAGTTATAAGATGTAGTTAATTTATAAGGAGTTGACCCACTATGGTACTTGTGACCGTAAGATGGTATGTAAGGATCAACATGTCTCCCCAGGTGGTAATATTCATTAGGCCCCCTGGTTGTTGGAGTGTTAAGTGGTGGCCCTAGAAAGGTAACATGAGGCGTTGGGTTTGAAGAGGAAGATGTTCTACAGAGTTGGACTTATGCTGAGTTGGAGGATGTAGTGGGCACAAAACTATGTTGTCTCCTCTTACGATCATGTCTAAATAAAGGATGCCTTCAATGTTGTGGAGGATTTCCACTGTTGTTGACAGTAGAAGCACAAGTAATGGTCGTGGGTTGATGCTATGGTGCAAATCCTTTAGGCATAAATGGTGGCAATGTAGAATGAGGTGAAGGATGAGAATGTTCAGATTGAGTAGAAGTATAATGTACATGAGGTGGTGGTCCTTTTGGAGAGGATATGCATTGATAGTATTGAGGAGAATAATAATAATATGATGAGATAGAGGATGTTGACCCAGTTGGGAAAATAGGATATTGGACTTGATAAGCACTTAGGTTCAGATGGTATGAAGGGTGTAACCAGTTTGGGGATGGCCTCCCCCACAACTGGGATTATTTCCACTGTGATTGAACATATTATCTCTATATGAACTCTGGATGTAACACTCTTCCCCAATGCTCTTGTAATTTTGATAACATTGGACATTGGCCCTTGGGGTGATCGTACAGGCAAATGTTTCATTGATATGTATGACTGGTAGTTAAGCTCTTATTTTTTCTACCCTTCTTTCTGATTGTCTAAGGGTATTTTGTCCTACTTCTTGGTTCATCATGACTCTACCTCCAATAATGTTTGCATATTCTCCACATTTTTTATACATCCATTCCATCATCTTATTGATCTTTGCCTCAATTTCATCCAATGATTGTATTGTTGGCAAAGATGGTTCCATCTCCTTGAGGTGAGTTAATTTCTCTTCTTTATTATCATGGGCCCTTGTTGATTTAAGGTTTTTGGCTTGTTGAGATTTTTCAATGTTCTCGCATTTAGCCATTTCTCCTTCTTCTTTCGCTACCCGCTTCATAAGCTCTTGGAATTGATGGGTTCGTAGCTCATATAGTTGACCTCGAGCGTACATCCCTAAGGTCTCCCTTGTTTCATTATGGATCCCATCTATGATATGGTATATTAGCCTCTCCTCGGAGAACCCATGGCCTCGGTAATTGTTTAACAATGCATAATATCTTTCTAAGGCCATGTCCAAGGGTTCATGTTGCACTTGTTTCCACTCTTGGATTTGTCTCCTCAAGGTTGACACTCTTACATAAGTTTGATATCTTTCGTTGAAGAGCTATCTTGGATTGCAACCTTAAGAATTGTTACAAAAATTTTGAATAATTTTCACTAAGTCCTAGATACCACACATAGCTAACTAATTTTAACTAATAGATATTAATTACTTCATTAATATTCAATAGAATAAGGGGCATGAATATTGAATGCATAAGGAAACATTAATCTATTCCTAGTAATGCAAGGTTTCATCAGAAAAACTCATCTTTATTGTCATTCACACTAAGGCATTCAAGTACATCAATGCTCAAATAAATATCCGTACACTTCTTTGACTCCTACTATGAGCACTCAAAAAATATTCTAACTTTTGTGGAAATAAATTAAAAGAGATTCTCTAACAACTAATGGAAAGATGGATGAATCGTGTGCCCAAGTGTTGTATTTATAGGCAAGCATGCATCCCGTGATATCATATATTTGATAATGTAGCATGTGATCTGATATCAGGGCTCCAATATCAAGGGCTAAGCAAAAAACAATTCATCAATTAGAAAAAGCTAAAATATCCATAGAAAATGGATTTTTAAATATTGGTAATTATTAAAAATCCTAAGAATGATTTTGGAAATAGCTAAGGAAGTTTTTGAAAGATCTAAATCAAATCATCAAATTATTTTAGAAAAGCTAGAGAAGAGTTGGAGAAACCATGAGACATCTATAAATTAATTTAAAAATAACTTGCTTGTTGTGTAAGAAACCATATGTATTTATTATGATGAAAATTAATATAATTGCATTGTATGATCATTTGCCTTAGTTTGATAAGGGCTTGGGAGTCACTTTCTTTTCTATTATCCTCTGTCACAATGGCTTTTAATGTGTGGTTGATTTTTCTATTAATAGTTTATGCTTTGCTACATTGATGATTCTTCTTGATTTTTCCAAAAATTGGTATTAGAACAAGGTTCATGGTTCAATTCCATTGATAGATATATATTGTTGTGTTGTTAATGCAACACTTATTAAATAAGATGGTTTGTGCACAAGGTTGTGAAAGTGTAAGGTTTTTCATAGGTTTCACTAATTTTACTATGAAGGTTCCACTAGTTTATAGGTATTATTACTATTTGCAAATGTGCACATGATCATTATGGGTTTACAATGGTAAATTGATTATCTAGCAATAAATAGTAGGTAGTAGCTCAAATTTTCACATCCGATGTAAATTTTGCTATGAATGGGTAATGATGGTGTAACATCTAATGTAATATGTAGATGTATGACATGATAAATGGATTTTTAACATGTAATGTAGAGGACAAATAGAACATGTTGTTTCTATAGGTTTCTCATTATTTTTCATAAGATGGATTATTCTTGTGGGGTAGTTGCTAATTTTATGTGATGAGTTTCTCATGTGATTTCATTACTATATACAACATAAGTTGTTTGCTACCTGTGTGGATTCATCACTAGTGGTTTTAGCAAGATAATTTTTTTGTAGTTTCATCACTAGTGATTTTAGCAAGATTACTTTGTAGGATGGAGTTTTCCTACAAGTTCATTGTGAGGATGAATTCTTTTTTATTGCAAGATGAAATTTTGATTGTAGGGGCCATGATGAATTATTTTTTATTGTAGAATGAACTGTTGTAGATATAAGCATCATAAGACAAAATATGTTTTTATGATGGTTCTATAGGTTTAATCATATATTATGAGATGGACATTTTCTTATGATGGTTCTACATGTTTAAGCATATGTCATAAAGATGGATATTTTCTTATGACAATTTTCCAATAATAAGTTATGTTTTATACAAGTTGTTAGTAGCCACATAGATAGTTTAACTATGGTAATACATATTATAATCTTAGTCACATATGGAATGAAATTGAATAGTGCACATCTTGAGAAGGAAAGAATTCAGGTAAAAGGGGTACATTCTTAAATTAGATTATCATGTTGACATTGAGGGGATGATTGTTAGGAATTAACAATGACACATGATAGTTTTATTAAATATTAAAATATAAGTGTTGATATTGTTGATTATAAAAAGCTAGAATGTGCATAGAAAATGAATTGTTAAATATTGGAAATTATTAAAAATATTTAGAATGATTTTGGAAAGATCTAAGGAAGTTTTTGAAAGTCTCAATTCAATCTTTAGATTATTTTAGAAAAGATAAAGAAGAGTTGGAGAAACCATGAGACATCTATAGATTAATTTTAAAATAGCATACTTGTTATGTAAGAAACCACATGTATTTATTGTGATGAAAATTAATAGAACTACATTGCATGATTGTTTTCTTGAGTTTGGCAAGGGCTTGGGAGTCCCTTTCATTTCTATTCTCTTTTATCATAATGGCTTTTGATGTGTGGTTGTTTTTTCTATTAATATTTTATGATTTACTACGCTAATGGTTCTTCCTAATTTCCCTAATAATATTGAAAAAAAATTAACTTTTTGTAAGGATTTGGAAGTAGCATAATACCTTAGTTAACTAAAGCAGCTAAAGGTGGGTTGGCTATTACCTTAGTTTGGATTCTACTTATGATAAAGGTTAGGAAATGTGAGGTTAATTACATTTGTTGATTGAAAAAATGAGACTCTAGTAATTCCAAATTGTGAATTAAAGTCCTCCTAAGAATCCACTTATGAGGGTTATTATTGCTCATAAAAAAGGAACATATAAAATGTAATATGGTAATAAACTTATGGATGAAATTTTGGACAAAAAAAGAAAAATGAGGAAGGAAATAAACATTAAGAAAAAGGCATGGTAAAATAACATATAAAAGAACTCACCTTACCAAAGTTTGGACTAAGGTAACAACTGATGAGTGGCGAGGTACCCCTACACTCAACCATACGAATA